>OZ012668.1:2590000-2820000 GCA_963942505.1 Lordithon lunulatus
TATATTTTGATATATTTTGATATATTTTCATATATTTTGATAAATTTTGATATATTTTGATATATATTTTGATATATATATTTTGATATATATTTTGATATATATTTTGATATATTTTGATAAATTTTTATATATATTTTGATATATATTTTGATATATATTTTGATATATATTTTGATATATATTTTGATATATATTTTGATATATTTTGATATATTTTGATATATTTTGATATATTTTGATATATTTTGATATATTTTGATATATTTTGATATATTTTAATATATATTGATATATTTTGATATATTTAGATATATTTTGATATATTTTGATATATTTTGATATATTTTGATATATTTTGATATATTTTCATATATTTTCATATATTTTCATATATTTTGATATATTTTCATATATTTTGATATATTTTGATATATTTTGATATATTTTGCATTTTTTTATTTTTACATTTTTACATTTTTATTAATTGTCCGCCTGATATACGTGATCGCCCATGACGTACGTATTATAGTACGCCGAGAGAAATTTTGGAGCGTTTTTTATAGCCTTTAGCTTTTATAATGCATCCAATGTTGTTTGTTTTTAAATGGATTCAAATAACGTGCTATTTTTAATAGAGATACAATATTTTCTTCATTATAATAAAATATGAGAATTAATAAATTCGAATGTTACGTAAAATTTCAAGAACATTGTCTGTTTTTAATTTCGTATATCAGAGTGGGACTTTTTCACAAGAGAGTTCTACCAAAAAAATATTCATACCATGTTAGGTCAGATTATATCTACATGCGAAATTATTTTGTTAATTATAGAGAAGTTTCTCCCAAAATATAGCACAACTTTTTGCAATAGAAGAACATTTATTAGAAATAATCGCAACTGTAAAATTAATACCAGCAGCCGTGGATTTTGGTTGCCAGGTAACATGTTGGTCGGCCATCATGGATTCATGGCTAGTTGATATTTTAGAGATAAAGTTTTGCTCATCTCCAAAATATCAACTAGCCATGAGTCCATGATGGCCGACCGACATGTTACCTAGCAACCAAAGCCACGCATACTTATATTAAATTTTCATACGATCAACTACGAAAGGCACCTTATACGATCAATATTACTGTCAATATTTTAAAATAATGACAGTATTACTGTGCAATAATATGTTTAAAATGTTCATTATTCTAAAATATAGACATTATTACTTATCATGTAAGGTATAGTAATGATGAAATGAAGAGAATACTGATGTATATCCGGATAATTGATTACTTGATAAATATAAAAGGAGGATTGAAGCAAATACTGACAATACTAGGATTGACAGTATTATTGACCGTGTATATATTGTATGATATAACAGTGTTAGATAGCAATCAATCCATTTGATCTTGTATTACAAGTGTTTCAGTAAAATAAACTTGACTCGTAACGTTTTATCATCACAACATATAATTTTCTTAACAAAACAGCGTTGGTGTACTCAAAGCAATTTCCTCGGAAATTCCCTTGTAATAAGATAAATATAAATTACAAAAACGATGCCATTTTCAGTGCATCCCCTCAAGTTCACGTTAAAATGCAAACGAGGATCGCCTTACTAGCCATCTAGGATGCATAAACAAAGCATTGTAACGAGATCCAGTTGGCTGTATATAAATATAACAAGGCGAACCAATCTCGGGATTAAAAGGCCGTGTAATTGAACCTAACGAAATTTCCGCAGCCAGTAGCGCTAATTCAATCAATATCCTTTCTCCGGCTCTTAGCCCCGTTTTCCGACGACGGCGGGGCTCTTTGCTTTTTGTTCCTATTGGCAACAATATCCTCTCTCGCGCACATATCATATAAAAAGGGACGCGAAGACAAATAGACAATTACGAATAGTTTCGTTGTAGTCATGTTTTTCAGCCATAAAAGCATCGAACAAGGCCAGATGCGATTAAACTAGATAGCGATATAAAAACAAAAGAATTCAATTCAATTATTTCAATTCAATGTTATTTGTAATGGTTAAAACATAATAGAAATAATTGCTTTTATTATAATAACTAGACGAAATCAAATAATTTAAAACGAATATAATAAACTACCAAATACATAAAGGACTTTAAGGGCACTAAGGCTATTAAGGACATTAAGGACATTAAGGGCATTAATGACATTAAGGACATTAATGACATTAAGGACATTAATGACATTAAGGACATTAATGACATTAAGGACATTAATGACGTTAAGGACATTAAGGACATTAATGACATTAATGACATTATGGACATTAATGACATTATGGACATTAATGACATTAAGGACATTATAACATTATAACATTATAACATTATAACATTATAACATTATAACATTATAACATTATAACATTATAACATTATAACATTATAACATTATAACATTATAACATTATAACATTATAACATTATAACATTATAACATTATAACATTATAACATTATAACATTATAACATTATAACATTATAACATTATGACATTATAACATTATGACATTATAACATTATAACATTATAACATTATAACATTATAACATTATAACATTATAACATTATAACATTATAACATTATAACATTATAACATTATAACATTATAACATTATAACATTATAACATTATAACATTATAACATTATAACATTATAACATTATAACATTATAACATTATAACATTATAACATTATAACATTATAACATTATAACATTATAACATTATAACATTATAACATTATAACATTATAACATTATAACATTATAACATTATAACATTATAACATTATAACATTATAACATTATAACATTATAACATTATAACATTATAACATTATAACATTATAACATTATAACATTATAACATTATAACATTATAACATTATAACATTATAACATTATAACATTATAACATTATAACATTATAACATTATAACATTATAACATTATAACATTATAACATTATAACATTATAACATTATAACATTATAACATTATAACATTATAACATTATAACATTATAACATTATAACATTATAACATTATAACATTATAACATTATAACATTATAACATTATAACATTATAACATTATAACATTATAACATTATAACATTATAACATTATAACATTATAACATTATAACATTATAACATTATAACATTATAACATTATAACATTATAACATTATAACATTTTAGTGTGTACAATGCTGACATTATTCTTAAATATTGACAGTATTATTAACCGTATAAGGTGCCTTTATTAATACCCTTAATGTCCTTAAGGAGATTAATGACATTGAGGACATTAAGGATATTAATAAAGGCACCTTATACGGTTAATAATACTGTCAATATTTAAGAATAATGTCAGCATTGTACAACACTAAAATGTTATAATGTCCTTAATGTCCTTAATGTCCTTAATGTCCTTAATGTCCTTAATGTCCTTAATGTCCTTAATGTCCTTAATGTCATTAATGTCCTTAATGTCCTTAATGTCATTAATGTCCTTAATGTCAATAATGTCCTTAATGTCCTTAATGTCATTAATGTCATTAATGTCCTTAATGTCATTAATGTCCTTAATAGACTTAATGTCCTTATAGCATTATATTAAAATATTGACATTATTACTGGTATTACTTATCGTGTAAGGTATAGTAAGGATGGAATGAAGAGAATGCTGATGTTTATCCGGATAATTGATTACTAGATAAATATTGAAGTAGGATTGAAGCAAATACTGGCAGTACTAGGACTCACTGTATTATTGATCGCCAAAGGTGCCTTATAGATTTAAAAACAAATGCAAAGAACACAAGAAAACAAACAAATAAAAAAGCAATAAACGGAAAAACAAAGACAATCTTCCAAAACCATGCTGTCGGAACTCCTAATTTCTTATTCTATGCAATCTGGATTTTAACAAATATAATTTCTTATAATCCTGATGACTCGTATTTTATTTACTTTAATAATTTAAATTTGTCACTTTTGTTGTAACTATTGCGCCCTATTTAGATTCTGTATACTCCGGCATATTCAACTGACCGTGACCACCCAATAATCGGCATTAGATCACTATAATCGGGCAATAAATTGCGAAAGGTATTCACGGCAATAAATCGGAAACGGAACCGCAGCGTTTGTATTGGCGTTTCCACCTTGAGAATGCACCGCGGGCGACGCGAATGCGCCGGGCGCTCATGTCTGCTCTGTGTGTTTCGAGTGATAAATGCGACAGGACAGTATAGAACTGCTCGGGAAGTTTGCAAATAAACACACAGAAAACTAACTTTGCACATTATGGTTGTCAGATTACAATAAATAAAATGGGCGGACTTCACCAAATGCATTTGTCAGTTGTGCTTTTATATAAAACTTGTAAAGGCTACAATTCGCGTATACTATTAATGTTATTAACTGTACTGACTCTAATGGGCCATTCACAATACGAAATCGGTTCGATTCCATGATTGAAAAATTGTCGCCCGAGACACATTTCTCTCATCTGGCAGCAGAAAATATTATATTCACAAAATGTTATGGCAGCAGAAAATATTATATTCACAAAATGTTATGCCTCAAACAAAGTCGAAAAAGGTTTATTATGAATTATTACAGAGGTTGTTTGATGCAAATGATTTAAACTAAATGTGTAATGTTGTTACTTTGGTTCTATGGAGTACATAAGAGCCTTATCAATATGGGCCATTCACAATAAGCTCGGTAATGGTAAGGTAGCGTTAAGCAATATTTTGTATGGCTATAAAAATTCAGACGTTCAGAATTGGGCAGTAATGCTATGAGATAATTATGATAGCGATAATTACCCATGTTATGTCATAGTTTTACTGCGCTGCTGTAAACGCCCGCATTTTATACATGTGTGCAATTTGGCTTACCGCTACGTTACCCCTACCGCGCTTATTGTGAATGGCCCAAAAATCTAAAAATTTTAGCTATATGCCCCTTTAGCATATAGCTATAAATTTTAGAATTTTTATGCGAAAAAGTACGAAACAACCTATTTAATTGAATACTAATTGTTTTACAAATTAAAAACCAATCGTGAAAATGTGGCAACATATAAGCAAATGAGGGAACATGTGAAAAAATTAAGGAAATTTTTTTGGAACATGTGGGAAAATATGAGAAAACGTGAGAATATTTAGGAAAATATGAGAAAGTGTTGAGAAATGATGTGTCGAAATTTGTTACAATGTGTTACGTTGTGTCTAAATGTTCAGAATGTGTCAAACGTGTCAAAGAGGGAAAATGTAAGAAAATGTGATAATATTAAGGAAAATGTGGAAAAATGTTGGAAAATGTGGGAAAATATGAGAAAACGTGTGAAAATTTAGGAGAATATGAGAAAATGTTGAGAAATGATGTGTCAAAAGGTGTCGAAATGTGTTAAAATGTGTTACGTCGTGTCTAAATGTTTCAGAATGTGTCAAACGTGTCAAAGATGAAAAATTTAAGAAAATGTAATAAAATTAAGGAAACTGTGGGAGAATGTGGTAAAATATGAGAAAACGTGTGAAAATTTAGGAGAATATGAGAAAATGTTGAGAAATAATGTGTCAAAAGGTGAAAGGTGAAATGTGTTACAATGTGTTACGTCGTGTCTAAATGTTTCAGAATGTGTCAAACGTGTCAAAGATGGAAAATGTAAGAAGATGTAATAAAATTAAGGAAAATGTGGAAAAATGTTGGAAAATGTGTGAAAATATGAGAAAACGTGTGAACATTTAGGAGAATATGAGAAAATGTTGAGAAATGATGTGTCAAAAGGTGAAAGGTGAAATGTGTTACAATGTGTTACGTCATGTCTAAATGTTTCAGAATGTGTCCAACGTCTCAAAGATGGAAAATGTAAGAAAATGTAATAAAATATAATAAAATGTGGAAAAATGTTGGAAAATGTGGGAAAATATGAGAAAACGTGTGAAAATTTAGGAAAATATGAGAAAATGTTGAGAAATGTTTGTCATAAGGTGTTGAAATGTGTTACAATGTGTTACGTTGTATCAAACGTGTCAAAACATGTCAAAATATACTAAATGTGTGAAAATCTGTAAAAAACTGAAATATTACAATGCAATTCGGAAAATCATGTTGTGCCCACACAGATATTTTTCTTTTGGCTTGAAGATAGTGTTCCTAACTTTTTACCCCAGCCGTCTGTAACACGCCGTATATTTAATATGTAAATATTTAATAAAACAAATTCATATGGGTTTATCTTCAAACCTTGTAATCGCACCAATAATAGCAATGGTCCTTCATATGGCACTCAGTTAATACATTGATTATTAACTGCAACCCGATAATTAATTAGTATTAGGATAACATTTCCAGCTAAATCTCGACTCCTATAATTAACGCCGCCTCATCAAACAAATTACCGCCACCACGCATTGTATTTACAATTCGAGAGTGTTTGAATTGCGCTCGCCCACACATACACACACTCATGCATGTACACATACATACATACACACACATACTCACACACTCACCCCCTCGCGCTTCCAGAACGCTCAATTAGCGGATTTTGAATATTTTATGCAACGCATATAAATTCCCGCCGCTGACATTTATACACACAGCCGCCTGGCGAGAGCACATAAGGTGACCTACATTCCGCGCTACTGCCTCTAATAAATTCTTTTGAATGCCTCGCCACTCGTACAAGGGGACACGCTTGCACGTACGAGTGGCGTGTGTCATTTAATTGTTTCAGAGGGCGGTCGATGGGTCGAATTTGGCGTGCACATCCGCAGATTTGGGGTGGGGATCGATTCGAATGGGATGCAGCCAAACCTGACCCACTCCCGCTCTACTCGCGATATTTCTCGCGAATAATGGTAATTTACGAGCACTGCGGGATGCTTTGTTCATATCGACACCCCGTTGCCCTCAATTGCGATTTGCAATGCGCGCCGATTTATTAGGGTTAATTTATTTGTGTGGAGAGTGAACGTATTAAATCATTAGAGTGTGATGGATGGTTTTTGGAAACAGTCTGTCGGGTGTTCACTAAAATTGATTTGAACTGTTTCGTTTTAAGGTGTAGCTCTGCATACACATTTTATTCGGCGTTAGAATAAAATGTCTGGGCTGGAAGAATTTTTTTTATAAAAAAAAAATTTATATCCATAATTTAATGCTTATTTACATGTACTGATTATGTTGTAAAAATTTAAAAATCGCTATAATATAAAAACGAAGACAATGTTTTTAAGCCGACCGATCTGTCACTTCACGTATTTTGTGCTGTCAGTTCAATAGTAAAGGATGCGGGTTTGAATCCCATCCACACGAGTTGTTTTTTATGTTGTTTATTCCTTATTTAATTGAAGTATTAAGCGTTTTGAAAAAATTCACCAAAAATTCATTATTGGGGACATCGCATTTAAAAATCATCGCCCCGTCAAATGACTGGAATTACACCTAGTACTATATAAGTATAACGTGTACATCTTCATTCAAGTATGCATGTAAGTTCTTTACTCGTGAAGAGTATGATATCGCGGCCGTCGCGCTACCAACTGCGCCACGGAGGGTGGTAGTGGATAGCGCGTGAGATGTTCTTATGTCCAATTATTTACACAGATTGACGCATGAACTGTGTTGAGAGTCCAATTGGATTTTTGGATTTCGCTCGTACAGCCGTGTCTCAACACAGTTCATGCGTCAATTTGTGTAAATAATTGGACATAAGAACATCTCACGCGCTATCCACTACCACCCTCCGTGGCGCAGTTGGTAGCGCGACGGCCGCGATAGCCGGAGACGTGTGTTCAAGTCCCACCGGAGAGTGAAATTTTTGAGAAATTATTATATATATATATATACATCTTCATTCGAGTATCGATTTTAGTCTAAAAGTATTATTTAAAACCATACAAAAATAGATTTTACATCTGTTACTGATATTGCAAAGATGTGCCGCGCCCGGCGCATTCACCAAAATTGTATTTTGATTAGCATGCACATCAGAATGACGAATATAGGTATGCACAAACCGAACGAATTACAGTGCGCCCGGCGCATTCGCCATAATTAAATCCCTTTTAGCGGCGCCGCAGTGCAAAAGTCCCAAAAACGTTGCGATAAAATACACTTATTTTAGCATTTCATAATTCAGAATTAAATATGCCATGAAAAATTAAAACGAATAACGTTTTCCGCGATGGCCGCCGCCGTTGTCATGGAAACAAAACAATATCTGTGCAGTCGCTTGCAATAAGAGCGACATATTAGTTATTTCAGGCGCTTTCATTTAGTATGGTTTATCATTGCTAGTCCACCCCGTGGCGTGCAGTATCGTTCAGGTCTTGCGGTCGTGCGCCGCCGGTTGTAAGGGCCGAGGTAGAATTATGCGCATCGAAAACAGCAAATAGAACAAGAAACAATAAGCCCGTACCAGCCCAAAGTGGTAAACGAAAGGCACTAACGATGCATTTACATATTTTATAGCTTATGCCCAACGTCTTGAGGCGGGCATACCTTTAGTAGGTGTACCAAATGACGGGGTATACCAATAGATAATATTTGAATACATATTCATTCATATATAGATCATCGATCTTCAATTATATTAGGAACATTTAAATAAAACTTGGGCATTAGAGGGTTAAAAGGATACAAGCAAGTGTATATTGTATAGGCAATTGAAATAAAACTAACCTCATTTTCGGAAACCGCATCGCAGCAAATTCGGAATACATTTTACAATTGATCCTGTTGGACAAGTTTATGCTCTAGTTGAAGCCGAATTGCGTTCGTAAACATATATCCCATTACTAACAGATAATGTATTACATTTACAACAAATAACTAATATGTCGCTCTTATTGCAAGCGGCTGCACACATATTGTTTTGTTTCCATGACAACGGCGGCGGCCATCGCGGAAAACGTTATTCATTTTAAGTTTTCATGGCAATTCGATGTTTATTAGTAGTTTGTTACAATTCTGTAACTGGGACTTCTAATTGGTATTTATTCAGGGTCAGAGGCGTATTTGGGGTAAATGACGCCCTAGGTACGCCTCTGGCCCTAAATAAATACCAATTAGAATTCTCCTATTATATTTTAGCACTTAAAGCAGTAGAAAAAAAAAGAACTGTTAGCGCGTGATACATTTGCAAGATAGCGAGGCGGTTCAAACACGCCACCGCCAACTTTTCTTTTTATCTGATGGCTCTAGTCTCACAACTGTGTGCGCGGCGGCGGTCGTGAATTTATTAGCGCCATTAGTCATGGGTTTGCGTGAGTAAAGGGCGGTTTTGCTCGCTCAGATGTATATTGAAGTTCGCCCGGTAATGAGTCCCGACGCACTTCGCCGCACCCGTGCATCATCTGTCGAAAAGTCGGGAGAGGCGTAATGACTAAATACAACCAGCGGAGGAGTATTGCGTGCGAGAATTGCAAATTTAACTTTTGACATCTATAATATAATATAATCTATTATTATTATTATATTTTGGGAATAAATGCTGTTGTGAATTATTAAAATATCAATTTTATTATTAATTTAAAAAATCTTTTGACCCTCATTGGATAGTACAGTTGGTACAGTAGTATGTTATAATATTATATGTATATAAATTCAAAGCGGCTGTTGAGGGCGGCAACACTCAAAGACTGTATACAAGAGAACACCGCATCGTGTGGTGAAAGGAAATCATATGTCGTCATCGAACTATGATGTGGTAGGAATATTTGGCGGTAAATTTAAATATCCTTGCGATCGGGCCAGATCGGATATGTATATTTGGCAACGCGACAAGATTGGGTGGGGAATTAGCGGCAAATCTATCTATAATCTATCTATAATCTATCTATAATCTAACTATAATCTATCTATAATCTATCCATAATCTATCTATAATCTATCTATAATCTATCTATAATCTATCTATAATCTATCTATAATCTATCTATAATCTATCTATAATCTATCTATACTCTATCTACCTATAGTAATTAGGTTCTTGTTATCAATGTATACCCAATTATTTAAATGTACCTTACATATTTTTAATGAATTTTTTTTTGTAAATATAATTATAAACTGTAAACAAACAATTTAAAAGAATTGAAACAAAATCCATTAATATTGCACTCGAACCTCTGACAGTGTATATTATAGATTGATTATAGATAGATTGTAGATAGATTATGCATAGATTATAGATAGATTATAGATAGAATATAGATAGAATATAGATAGATTATAGATAGAATATAGATAGATTATAGATAGATTATACATAGATTATAGATAGATTATAGATAGAATATAGATAGAATATAGATAGATTATAGATAGATTATATATAGATTATAGATAGATTATAGATAGATTATAGATAGATAATAGATAGATAGTAGATAGATAGTAGATAAACAGTAGATAGATTATAGTGTATTCATGTACATTCATTAAATTCGACTATGCCTTATTTAGTTTAAATTTCAATTTCTGGCCGAAATTATTTGATATCAGTGTTGTTTTGGTAAAAATACAATTGTTGAAACTTACCCGACGGTAACATCAAATATGTTGCTGCCGACGGACGAGGAAACAGCCATGTCTCCGAAGCCCTTGCGCGCGACAATGACCGAGGTGATGAGGTCCGGAATGGACGTGCCGGCCGCCAGGAAGGTGAGCCCCATGACCTCTGGAGGGATGCGCACGGTGTCGCCCACCATGTTCGCCCACCACACCATCAAGTAAGAGTACGCCGCGATCCACAAGATGCTCCCGAGGAACGTTATGGGAAAGAATTTCTTCCCTAAAAGAAAAACACACAAATTTAATAATAATAATTATAATAATAATCGTTAATAATAATAATAATATGTGTTTTATAAGATTGGCCTTGTGCTAATATCTCAAGCACTCTGTTGGAATATTATTCCATAGAGGGCACTACCCGGTGATCCTGATGGCATGAGTTATTACCATATGGGTGTGCATTGATAATTGATGTGGTGAGGCCAGATGGTTTAACTTTCCTCCTTGGCAAATTTTAGAAACTTTTATTTCATGATAAAAAGTGTGCTTAATCTCATTTTGCAGTCTTTTAATTCCAAAAGAAAAAGCCACAAACATATTGTTATAATAAGTATACCGTTGTGGCGGTAATGCCGAAGAAGTGATGAAAAATAATATAAAATTGATACGAGTCAATTGTATGAATTTTATATTATTTTTCATCAGTTCTTCAGCGTTGCTGTTGAGCTTTATTGTCAAAAATGTAAATTAAATCTAAATCACGGCGATATCGGTTGTTCGTTCCTGCTCAGTGTATATTTTTAGTCCATCCTACTTTATAACAATGGACAAATGGTTGATAGCCGATACTTTTAAGAAGAAACTGACAGATTACTCTGACACTCGCTTTCGTTTAACATGGTTTAGCATTACTAGCCGCCCCGTGGCGTGCGGTCGTGCGCCGCCAGTTGTAAGGGCCGAGGTGCACATCGTCAGCGGTAAATAGAAAAATAGACAATAAGCTCGTTGCAGCACAGAGTGATAAACGAAATGCACTATAGTAGTAGCAATACTAAGCCGAATTACAAAATAACATCATGAGGGTACAGAATTTGTAGCAGTTTATTTAAGTGGTACAATGTTTCCAACATTTGAGATCTCCTGCTTTATAGGATTCGGAATATATGAGCTGAATTTGGTTGGTCATTATGTTTATTATTCTACAAGGCGATTAAAAATATAAATCCCTCTTCATTCAAAATACTTTTTATACAGCTATTCGTAAATGCGGGATGCTCTTAATTTTTTTTCCCCAAGTCGACACTAACGAGAGCAGTCCTCGCGCATATTAGAATTAATTGCTCCCCAGCGCATCCATCAAAATTAAACATTAAGTGGGCCTTATTGCCAGAAACGTTTAAACTGCTTTATGTCCGCGCATTATTTATATATAGCGCCCGAACTAGAGCTTTAGTGGAATTAAATTTGTTTTACCCTGGAGATGGACTCTCGGAGTGAATTAATTATTTAAAACAAAATTGAACAGTATAAGTTAGCAAACTATTATATACATTATTAAGGAACAGAAACAGCTGAATACATGGTTATTGTTATTATTCGTTATAATGCGATTACCCTAATTAAATATATTTATAAAGAAAGTAGTATTACAGCTATGAGAATAAAAAAATAATAATTAGGGAGAGACTGTTGGGAAAGCGGTGTAAAAGCTCAAAAAATACTAGATTTCCTGATGAAGCTGTAAACTTTTAGATATACCGATTATTACTTGGAAATATATCACTTCATTCATCATTTATGAAATTTTTTTCTACGGTGAGTACAGCCCCCGCGTCTAGGCTGTGTGCACTGCGGCCCTTCACGGACCTATTGTGTATTGTATTTTATTTATGAAATAGGAAAATAATGTTAGCACGTTTATTACGACTTTTATAACAAATATTCATCATTTGATATAGAAAATTTTAAAGTAATGAAGTCAAAATTGACTATGCAGTGTGTGTCATATCAAACACCCACTGCATAGTCAATTTTGACTTTATCACTTCAACATATTCTATATCAAATGATGAATGTGTTTTGATTATTTGTTATAAAAATCGTAATAAACGTGCACACATTATCTTTCGATTTGATAGTCAATCCCTCATCATTCTTGAAAGAATTAAGACTATCTAAACATGTAGTTTGTATGACTCTTTAGTGATCCTCAAATTTTCAAATATTTTTGTTCACAACCCCTCATAATTCTTTAAAGAATTTAGACTATGTAAGCATGTAGTTTGTATGACTCTTGTGATCCTCAAATTTTCAAAATTTCTTTTGTTCTCTCGTTTAAATCCTATATCTCCGCCCCGGGACTTTTGTCAAGCCCTGTATGACAAATGATGAATGCGTTTTGAATATTATTGGCAAGATTGAACCAGTTTTGACTTCTATAAACATTTGTAAACTAAAAAAGAAACATTTTAAACCCAAAAATGTTTTTTCGAACTCATTTTAGTAATGCAACTCATAACGTAACCTTACTAACAGTAATAATACTTACTATACAGTTTACTACACAGATGGCATATTCATCTACCAATGAATCTTTTTTCTCAGAATCAATTTAAACAATAGGCGACCATATACAAAATATTGGCCGACTTATATTGTGTATATGGTTATGTCAGGTAATTTTTTTTGCAAAATATATCTATGCATATTTTACATAATACAGAAAAGCCACCGCTGAGAGTACTGATTCATCTAATACAACTAGGAATATTTGACTATTATACATTTTTAAAACATATTTTGTAAGTTATATAATATACATATATATATATATATATATATATATATATATATATATATATATATATATATATATATATATATATTTATATATCGTACGAAATATGTTTTAAAAATGTATAATAGTCAAATATTTCTAGTTGTATTAGATGTTATGTTAAGTTGATTATTTCTGTATAAAGGATATGCCAAACAAAGGTTGTTTTTTATACTAGCCCAACTCAAAGGATCATTTGTCCACGGATAGTTGGATAGTCTAGTATATGTCACACTGTAAATGCTTTTATCCGCAGAACAAAAACAAACGGCGTTGGAGGGACGAGCGGCTGGTAATAAAACATTTTATCGATACGCTCCTGAGGATATTCCGTTACATAAAGTGGCGGACGGTTTAAATTTAAATGCGTATTTTTATAACGTTCGTCGTATATTCGTTTTTTTTATGCCTTTAGCTTGAATTGAAGTCGTCGTTGGGTTGTTTCTTGAATATATTTCACAATGTCCGATATAACTTCAGCATAAAATAGCTCAAAGCAATGTAGATGTTTACGCAGAGGAAGCCGAAACCCACCTAAGATTATAGAGCTCAAGAAAGAAGATAAGCATATTAATAGTATATAATGATGGTGATGAAATTCATTTTATTTTTCATTAAGAAATAATTGAATATTATAGAAATAATTGAATTAAATCAATATATACTAATATTTGTTGTAGAGGTCAAGAAAGAAGATAAACAAATTAATAGTAGTAGAAAATCATAGTGATAGCGATAATAAATAATAATCAATCTTATTTTCATTCTATTATACAGAGTCCAGCAGGAAGAACGGGTATAACATTATGGGTAGGGAAACTAACACATGCACAGTGGTTGATATTCACTCGTGCTGGTGTCTTCGTGGGTGTGAACATATTTCACTGATAGAAGTGGTGGGAATAAGAAAATACAACATTCAACCCGATTGGGCCTGCAAAATATTATGCAGATATTGACGATATTTAAATCGCACAATCTAAAAAAAACTTTATTTTATTTTAAAATATGTTCTCTATAAAAATTTTTTAATTTATTTGTAAAACATTTTTAATATTTTGGTTTGTTGTACTTGTGTTTTTGACAGATTTATCTTTCTATATATATATATATATATATATATATATATATATATATATATATATATATACCATCTTTATTGGGGTATCGACCCCCTTGGGGGTCTTTCTGCCTGTTTTGTGTTTACATGTGTACATTGCTTAGTAGTAAATGATGAGAAAATACATTTTATGTGTAGAGATTACTCACTAGATTTTAGTTCATTTTCTATCACCAGATAGAGTATCCACTGGTTTGAATTGCCCATAAATAACTAACGCTAGTAACATTAATCTTGTATGAAAAATTGTATACAAGTTTATTATAAATACGAATTTAATCGATTGTTAATTCGAATCAAATTTCAGCAAATTCGTAAACCTATTGAAGAGTTCAGCACCCTCACGAGGACACTTGTATTTGCATCAGTCGCACTTTTCACCCTCACAGCCGAGGGGCGTTATCTAAAGCGTTTTCGTGATTGCGCGCGTTTTTGCCACGTGCCACACTGATTGTCCCCATTTGATATCATCTCGCATGTCCTGCCCGGCGACCGCATTTAACACGTGAAGTAAATTATAACTGTAGTACGCAATAATTTTTATATACAGTTATGTAAGCACGAATTTTACTCTCTAAGAAGGTTTACAAAAAAAAAGTTAATTTCTAATAACATCCGGGCCTCGCTAACGAGACAGCACTATAAATACCTGCAATATTTAGAAACACGTTCATTGCACATTATAATGATGGTGATGAAATCAATTTTTTTTTATTAAGAAATAATTGAATATTATAGAAATAATTGAATTAAATCAATAAGTACTAATATTTAAAATAAAATCCGCTATAAATACCTATATATCAATAAACAACAATAAATACTATAAGAAGATAAAGCCACATTTAAATAAGTAAATGGGATTTTTTTTCAAAATGTTATAATGCTCTGTTGGGGGCACCTAATTACTGCAACAGATATATATATATATATATATATATATATATATATATATATATATATATATATATATATATATATATTAATTAGACACATATTCGTTTTTTTTTTAAATTTAAAAGAAAGTTTTGGCTTAAACTTGCAAAATATATTTATAACACATACATCATTTAATATAGAAAATTTTAAACTGATAAAGTCAAAATTGACTAAGCAGTGTGTCATATGGATATATTTCCAAGCAGTAATCGGTAGATATAGAGGCTTAAGATGAGTTTTATAAGTCAAAACAGATTAAAACTTGCCAACCATATTGAAAACATATTATTATTTTCAAACTGAAAATTTGAAAGTGATAAAATTAAAATTGACTATGTGGACGATGATTTTGAATCTTAACAATATTCTTCCAAGTAGTTTTTCGTAGATATTGTGTCATAATCTGAGTTATATAAGTGAAAACAGTTTAAAAATTTCCACATATATTAAGAATATATTCTCATATAAAGTTTAAAAGTCATATAGTGAAAATTGACTATGTAGCAGATGATCCTAGATCATACTGATTTCTTGCAAGTAATTATTCGTAGAAATGGAATCATAACATGACTTATATAAGTCAAAACATGTTAAAACTTGTCGAACTATATTTAAAATATATTCTCATTTTGATTACTGAATGTTTGAAAGTGATATAGTCAAAATTGACTGTGTAGCAGATAATTTTGTGCCATACTGATATTGTTCCAAGTATTTAACTGTAGATATTCAGTCATAACATGATTTATATAAGTCGAAACAGGTTAAAACTTGTCAAATATGTTTGAAACATATTCTCATTTTCATACTAAAATTTTGAAAGTGATATAGGCAAAATTGACTGTGTGGCGGATGATTCTGTGTCATACTGATATTCTTCCAAGTATTTACCCGTAGATTTTAAGTCATAACCTGAATTCTATAAGTCAAATCTGGTGAAACTGGCCAACTATATTCAAGACATATTCTTATATACATTTACTAAAAGATTTAAAAAGATCAAGTCAAAATTGACTGTGTGGCAGACAATTTTCTATCGTGCTGATATCCTACAATATAGTTATCTATAGATATTGAGTTATTACTTCAGTTATATAATTCAAAACAGGTTAAAACTTGCAAATTATATTCAAAACATGTTATCATTTTCATAATTAAAGTTTGAAAGTGATATAGTCAATATTGACTGTGTTGCGGATGATTTTCATACATACTGATATTCTTCCAAGTAGTTATCCGTAGATATTGAGTCATAACATGATTTATATAAGTCGAAACAGGTTAAAATTTCTCAAGTATATTCAGAACTTATTCTCATTTTCATACTAAAATTTTGAAAGTGATATAGTAAAAATTGACTGTATGGCACATGATTTTGTGTCATACTATTATTGTTCCAAGTATTTAACTGTAGATATTGAGTCATAACCTGATTTATATAAGTCGAAACAGGTTAAAACTTGTCAAATATGTTCAAAACATATTCTAATTTTCATACTAAAATTTTGAAAGTGAAATATATTTTTAATATATGTGGCAAGTTTTACCATGTTTTCACTTAAATAATACATGTTATGACTCAATATCTACGGATATCAACTTGGAACAATATCAGTATGTATCAAAATCATCCGAAACACAGTCAATATTGACTATAAATATTGACTGTGTTTCGGATTATTTTGATACATATTGATATTGTTCCAAGTAGTTATCCATAGATATTGAGTCATAACATGTATTATTTAAGTGAAAACATGGTAAAACTTGCTACATATATTAAAAATATATTCTCATTTACATACCAAAAGTTTAAAAGTCATATAGTCAAAATTGACTGTGTAGCAGATGATTCTGAATCATAATGATTTCTTCTAAGTAGTTGTTCGTATAAATTGAATCATAATATGACTTATATGAGTCAAAACATGTCGAAACTTGCCAACAATATCTAAAATATATTCTCATTTTGATTACTGAGTGTTTGAAAGTGATAAAGTCAAAGTTTATAGTATGGCAGATGATTTTGTGTCATACTGATATTGTTCCAAGTATTTAACTGTACATATTTAGTCATAACATGATTTATATAAGTCGAAACAGGTTAAAACTTGTCAAATATATTCAAAACATATTCTTATTTTTATACTAAAATTTTGAAAGTGATATAATCAAGATTGACTGTGTGGCGGATGTTATTGTGTCATACTGATATTCGTCCAAGTGTTTACCCATAGATTTTGAGTCATAAATTGAATTCTATAAGTCAAATCTGGTAAAACTTGCCAACTATATACAAAACATATTCTTATTTGTATTTACTAAAAGATTAAAAGTGATAAAGTCCAAATTGACTCTATGGCGGACAATTCTGTATCGTATCCTTCAAAAGTTATCCATATATATTGAGTTATTACTTGAGTTATATAAGTCAAAACAAGTTAAAATTTGCAAACAATATTCAAAACATGTTATCATTTTCATATTGCAAGTTTGAAAGTGTATATAGTCAATATTGACTGCGTGGCGTATGATTTTGAGTCATACTGATATTCTTACGCCACATCGTCTGTGAGGGATCTTTAGAAATATCAGATATCAGATATTGTATTGGTAAAAAGTCTGTTTATGGTGTAAATATATTTTATGGTTGCTATATAGTATCATTAATTATATATATATATATATATATATATATATATATATATATATATATATATATATATATATATATACCGACACACACAATATTGAAAATACCATACAATTGAATTTCCGATAATTTCAAATTTCTCGGAATAAATTAACACACCCATATTATACGACTATTTAATCCCATCATTAAATCATCATCATTATTGAAAACATAAAAACCGATATGCAGATGCCGCCCGTTGTTATTATAACCAATTATTTGTGTATCAAGCGCAACATCGGTTGTTTTGTTGGGGGGAGTGAAGGGGGTGGTAAATGCGAGGGTGGGTTTAATTGGCAATCGTTTCGTGTTAAGCGAACAAGGTCGTTCCAAAGCGGGCTGCTTTAAAAAGGACGACTAATTGGAAATTGAAACTAAAAGCGATTTCCGGTGGCAGCGATCGCGTGAACGGGACTTAATTTGCACGATCGATATTTGGAGAATATGGGGAATAAAATTGTCTGTTAAATTTTTTAATTAAAAAATATAAATTGATTACAATTTCATTAGGCATTTTGGAGTAAAAACAGAATGGGTTGGAGAGTGCAGAAAGCTGAATGAATAGTTAGGAGAGGATGGGAAAGGCGTGAAAATTTGGGGCATTACTTATCTAATCTATCCATCTATTTTCCAAATGAAATACAGATGGATAGATTATCCGTACCACTCTTTTCTTTTACAAAATTCCCCTCAATAAACAGTACTTTCACAGAAAAAATACAAATTAACATAATATACATATTCACTCAGCTCAGTGGCCGAGTGGTTAGAGGCGTCGTCCGTCTCGTACTGAGCATTGGGGAGCCTGAGTTCGATCCCCAGCGGGGAACGAATTTGCGCGAATCACCTTTCACAGTTTTTCAGAGGTTTTCTGTGAAGTTAAGGTAAATACCGGGTGATTAAACTCCTCTGAGCTTCTCCCTTGACCGGCGGAAAAGCCTCACGGCTAATAGCCCTATAAAGATAGAAGTTTTTTTTATACATAGTCGCTTCTGTCTACACACTAGACTGCCTGTGTGTAGGAAGAAGACAGAAGCGAATATATATTATATATACACGACCCCTACTATAATAAACTGAATAATAAAATTATCATATTACTGTGGCAAAGTCTTCACTAAATATACGTTTATTGCTAAATCAATTCAATTCAACTTCTTTCTTTTTAGATTTCCACTTCTAAATTCAATTCAATCATCATTTGCAAGCAGTTTTTGAGACAATTCTTAAATTTACTGAACTCATTTGTAAAAATATCGATTGCTCATGACGATACATGGATAACATGTTGTTAACAGATAATAGATATTGAACTAATAACTGTTTCAAGATGTAGCTAAGATCTTGTAATTGAGTTATTTATGTCAAGTCCCAAGTAGGGACTTGACATAAATATACACCCCAAATACCCGTAAATGAGATTCATATATTAGTGGTTGATGAAAGCAAGTCCGAATACTACAGTGGTGTATTTATAAATAACCGGTATTTTTGAGACAATATTAATTCATCTGTGGCACATCAAAATTAATTTCAAGCTAATTAAATACTATAATTATTTATCTTGCTGTTTTAAGACATCACAGAATGATATCACGTCCGCGCATGGCTCATATTTTATACAGCACCCCCACGTTTTATAAATTGGAAAATAGCTTTTTATTAAAATGCCTTCCGCGGCACTCCAGATAAACAGGCGAGATTAAATAAACGCCGAATTAATGCGTGGCGGAATTTTTAATAAACGGATTATTGATCGAGCAGCTGAGGGGGTTGGTTACGTGCAGATAATTTGTGTGTGTGTATGTGCGACGTAATCGGACAGTAATGGACCGCGGGGCGAATCAAATTGCAATTTTATGGAGATTATGTAATCTAAATTGAATGAGTCAATATTGACAGCAACGAGGATTCACCTGATTGCTTATAAGAAACATATCTGTAAGGACTGCAGCTACCCCACCCCGTCGACGCCGAGCTTCGATATCAAGTCAATAGGTATAATAGTTTGGTTGGAAGTGGAAACTTTTTTCTTGCTTGTTTATTTTTGATTATTTTCGGGGTGTAAGGGGTGATTGCGAAGAGACTCGCCAACCCAAATGACAACCTCACCTGCACGTGGTGCACCCTGCCAGATAACCAACGAGGCTCTGTCGACCGAGAGACTACCGGTATAAGTAGTCACCACTTGCTACAAGTGGATGAGTGGTTATTGGTTTGACCGTACTTTGATTGAGAAATCGGTGGCAAAAATGGAAGAACCAATAAAATGTTCAACAGAATATGAATGCAGAAGGCTAAAAGAAGCCACTGAGACTCTCACTGTTTCACTTATTCATTCGTCTCTAGTACAGAAATGGCGATTTCTTAAAAAATAGACATATGCCAGTATTCACCAACATCCCATAAACTTTATAGGTCCCATAAGCTATTGTATGGATAAATTGACAATGTCATTGTGACAGAATATGCCAAGACAAATGTCAAACACCTTGAATAGCGCTTGCGATTGGAGCCTTGATAGCACCTTTTTTTAATTATTCAGTGTTTCCAATAGAGCGAATCTAAAGTCACTATATTCCCTAGATAATATATTTATTATTGCTATAACAACGAATACTTATGGGTTCAGTAGCTATGGATAGATTTATAGAATGTTGGTGAATACGGGGGTTAAGCTATTGAATGTATACATTAAAAATGTCATTATGACAGAAATGGTCAAAACAAATGTCAAAAACCTTGAAGAGTGCTTATGATTGGAGCTTTGATGACACCTTTTGTTTAATTTTTCAGTGTTTCCAATAGAGCGAATCTAAAGTAACTATATTCCATAGATAATTTAATTATTGTTGCTATAACAACGAATACTTATCGGTTCAATAGCTATTGATAGATTTATAGATTTTTTGGTGAATACGGGGGATAATAAACATCGTTAATATATGAACACTACACTCCGCATAATTGTCACTCTAAAGTGGTTTAACAGAAATTTAATACTATGTCATCTCAGGAAAAAATCTGAAAGGGTTTTCATGTATATACTAGTTGAAAATATAGTATTACCTCTTGGGGAACGCGTGTCGGGTAGGGTGAGCCATAGTGGGAAGACGATGGGCGCTAGCAGAACGTAAGTGATCCTTTTGCGCGCCCCCGACGGCCAGCTCATGTCCAGCGGATCTGGGGGAGGATTCTGCGCCTGTCCTGGCTCGCCCACCTGCAGACACACCACTGCTTGAGAGGTCAGAGACTTACGTGCGCGCACCGACGACATGCGCCGCTAGAATTGGAGAAAAAACACATTCAGAATTACAGACATACAATGTACATATCAAAATATTAGCCCTGTATAAATTGTGCTACTAATAATACTACAGTGATACCACTACTATTTGTGTGTATATTGTTGGCACTACAACCTGTAACGTAATCAAAACATCTTAAATTTTTTTTTTCATGGACCCTTGAATTATGGTAACTATAATAATATATAATATAAAATATTTTGGATGTTGTGCGGTATATTATATAATATAAACGTATCAGTAAATTAGAAATAAATTCGTTTATATTATATTATTATATAATATAAACGAATTTATTTTTAATTTACCGATACGTTTATATTATATACCGCACAACATCCAAAATATTTTATATTATATATTATTATAGTTTTTTTCTCTCCTTTCAACCACGAATAAAATTTTAGATGTGTGGTGTTGCTGCTTAGGCGACATTATTAATAATTCATTAACCACGTTTTGTATCATTAACCTCATTTTGCATCATTAATCCTCAGTTTGTCTCATTTAGTCTCATTTGGCCTGATTTGATAACATTTTCCTTAACTCTATTTATTATTTATTTATTATTTATTGCTTAAGTCTATTTTTGGGAGAAAATTATCAAAATATATCTTATTTTGAGCCTAATTAAATATAGAATGTAAAATAATATCATAAATTTAAATTTCTTAAATCTTTGATTTTTTATCATTTTATATAACTCAGTCGATTAATTTAAAAGAAGCTCCTACACTAAAAGCCTTCCTGTAAACTTTATTTTTGGGTGAAAATTAACTAAAATGGGCTTATTTTGAGCCCAATTAAATATGGAATGTAAAATAATATCGTACATTTAAATTTCTTAAATGTTTGATTTTATATCTTTTTTTTATAACTTAGTCGATTAATTTGAAACAGCTCATAGAATACAAACCCTGCTGCAGACTTTATTTTTGGGAGAAAATTCTCAAAAAATACCTTATTTTGAGCCTAATTAAATATAGAATGTAAAATAATATCATAAATTTAAATTTCTTAAATCTTTGATTTTTTATCATTTTATATAACTCAGTCGATTAATTTAAAACAGGTCCTACACTAAAAACCTTCCTGTAAACTTTATTTTTGGGTGAAAATTACCAAAAATGGGTTTATTTTGAGCCCAATTAAATACGAAATGTAAAATAATATCGTAAATTTAAATGTCTTAAATATTTGATTTTATATCTTTTTTTTATAACTTAGTCGATTAATTTGAAACAGCTCGTAGAATAGAAACCCTGCTGCAGACTTTATTTTTGGGAGACAATTCTCAAAAAATACCTTATTTTGAGCCTAATTAAATATTGAATGTAAAATAATATCATAAATTTAAATTTCTTAAATCTTTGATTTTTTATCATTTTATATAACTCAGTCGATTAATTTAAAACAGCTCCTACAATAAAAACTTTTCTGTAGACTTTATTTTTGGGTGAAAATTACCAAAAATAGGCTTATTTGAGCCTAATTAAATACGGAATGAAAAATAATATCGTAAATTGAAATTTCTTAAATATTTGAATTTATATCTTTTTTTATAACTTAGTCAATAAATTTAAAACAGCTCCTACAATAGAAACCCTCCTGCAGACTTTAATTTTGGGAGAAAATTATCAAAAATACCTTATTTTGAGCCTAATTAAATATAGAATGTAAGATAATATCATAAATTTAAATTTTGTAAATTTTTTATTTTTTATCATTTTATATAACTAGGTCGAATAATTTAAAAAAGCTCCTACACTAAAAACCTTCCTGTAAACTTTATTTTTGGGTGAAAATTACCTAAAATGGGCTTATTTTGAGCCCAATTAAATATGGAATGTAAAATAATATCGTAAATTTAAATTTCTTAAATGTTTGATTTTATATCTTTTTTTTATAACTTAGTCGATTAATTTGAAACAGCTCGTAGAATACAAACCATGCTGCAGACTTTATTTTTGGGAGAAAATTCTCAAAAAATACCTTATTTTGAACCTAATTAAATATAGAATGTAAAATAATATCATAAATTTAAATTTCTTAAATCTTTGATTTGATTGACTCAGTCGATTAATTTAAAACAGCTCCTACACTAAAAGCCTTCCTGTAAACTTTATTTTTGGGTGAAAATTACCAAAAATGGGCTTATTTTGAACCCAATTAAATACGGAATGTAAAAAAATGTCGTAAATTTAAATGTTTTAAATATTTGATTTTTTATCTTTTTTTTTAATAACTTAGTCGATTAATTTGAAACAGCTTGTACTGTAACAAAATCTTTTATGCAGACTTTATTTTTAAGTGAAAATTATCAAAAAGCAGCTTATTTGAGCCCAATTAAATATAGAATGTAATATATGTAAAGTGTCGTAACTTCCAAAATGAATTTTCAGATTGTGATTTGTGTTTTGATGATTCTTATGAATATTTGAACGCTCATTTTTTTGCGTTTAGAATAAACCAAATTATGATTAAAATAAAAAATAGGTAGTATACTTTTACTATCTATTTTTTATTTTAATCATAATTTGGTTTATTCTGGAACTATTCTAATCTTAAATATGCATTTATGTCTATTTATTTTTGGAAATTACGAAATTTCTTAAATGTTTGATTTTTTTATCATTTTTTATAACTTAATCAATTTGAAACAGCTCGTACAAATACAAACCCTCCTGCAGACTTTATTTTTCGGAGAAAATTATCAAAAAATACCTTATTTTGAGCCTAATTAAATATAGAATGTAAAATAATATCATAAATTTAAATTTTGTAAATCTTTGATTTTTTATCATTTTATATAACTCAGTCGAATAATTTAAAAAATCTCCTACACTAAAAACCTTCCTGTAGAGTTTATTTTTGGGTGAAAATTACCTAAAATGGGCTTATTTTGAGCCCAATTAAATATGGAATGTAAAATAATATCGTAAATTTAAATGTCTTAAATATTTGATCAATAATTGATCAACTTAGTCGATTAATTTGAAACGGCTTGTACAATAAAATCTTATATAGCCGATATATATGTAATATATGTGTATGCATGGTATATAATAAACAAATCAAGGTTCTCGAAAAATAATTAAATTTTTGAGAGCGATATATTTGGCCGATCCTCCTCAAACGTTTGCCACTAAATTATACTTACTTCCTATTAGTAGTGGCATTACTATCGTGTTGTTAGTAACACAATTAAATTTTAAATAAAATATTTGTGAAACTAATAATAACAAATACAGGGTGCTTCAAAGAACATGCTCTAAATAACAATCTCCTAAATACAATCAAGTAAAGTCGGTTAAATCATACGGATACGGAACTTTATCGCTACCAAATATACACGTCTATCAACTGGTGATTTTCAATATTTGCCTCTATTTATCTTTGTTATTAGCGAGTTTAAGTATAGGGAAGTAATAAAAAAGAAATATCAACTCACTGTTTATGAGAACCACTAATAAAAAACACCCATTCCATTTCAAAATTTTATGTAAATAGTGCGCAATAGAAATATTATACATGGTTTTTATCTCATTTGTCTATTGCAACAGTTTTCTATAAAACTTCTAAAATTCGATTATTTTTTATTTGAGGTGACATTATCTTAAAAATGATTGCAACGCACCCAAATCAATGCGGGAAATGACTTGTCTTAGGACAAATAATTACAGTATTTTTTTTATTGTTTGGAAGACAGACATTTATATTATATCAGCTTGAAATTAATTTTGATGTGCCACAGATGAATTAATATTGTCTCAAAAATACCGGTTATTTATAAATACACCACTGACTTGCTTTCACCAACCACTAACAAAAATAAGTTTACGTGTATATAGACGAATAGGGTTTCCCATAAAGAGTAATATCTTGTTGTTGTGCTGTAATTGGAATTTTATTATTCTGTTGGGCAATACATTTATTCATTTATTTATTACCTCAACGTACTTTAAAAATGCAATTAATTACGATGAAAAATTGTGAATTATTCAATTACATATGCTTAAAACAAACGATGTTTGTGATGTATAAATGTCGTCAAAAGCGGTCCCATTGTAAGCAATCGCTCTCCTAGAAAACCATTGCTTAAGCAATGTAGATATCTAGAGGCTTATGCAATGTACATATCTAGATTTCAATCTTGTTAGATCTCATCAGTAATAGTGAGGATGAATTCACACAGTATTTCGAGTGGTTATATACAAAATAATGCAATTTTCTCACATAAATGCCAGTATATACATAAATACTATGTACAAAATCTACAACAATTACAATACATGCTAATAACACAACATATTCATATTCACATCCTCATGCACATGCAATACTGTTTTTTTTAAGCATTAATTTATCTAATTGTTTTATTTAGTAGTATTGTGTGTTTATGAAGCCATCCTCGGCATTTTTGTTATATATAGTTATAATCATATATAATAAAGTATGTTTTTACCTTGGCAAGGCTTGTTGGGGAAAGCTAAAAAGGAAATATATCGGTTTAAAAAAAAACTAATATACCTATTTAATCTTAACACAGAATAACTTCACATTCATATCATATACAGAAATCACAACATATTTTGTGTGTGTTAAGTGCTTTTCTCAAGTTATATGCTGCAAACATTTATATTGTTGTGTTTAGGAAAGGAGTTTACTAAACAAAAATACTTAGCAATTACAATTAATTATATCCTACATCGTTTGAGTATTTATTTATGAATGGATTATTTGATTCAAATTTAATAAGCGTGGTGTACTATACAAAAATACATCTTTGTTGTGATACAAAAAAATATAAGTAAACAACAGGGTTAATTCAAATAAATTCAATACATAAATGTAATTTGTTTCTATTAACTTCTACTTATATGTCTTTTTGTAGGATGTTATGTAATTCGAGGGCAATCTCTTAAGTGGTGATAGAAATGAGTTAATCTAGCACAATTTTTTTTTTATTGGTAAATTCAACTTCGTTTGGTAACTGTAGGGTTAGTGTTAATTAATCATTAATTATAATATTCTAATTATAATTAATTATATTGACTATAACCATCCATGGTGCAGTTGGTAGCGCGATGGCCTCAATAGCCTGAGTCGTGCGTTCGAGTCCCACCGGATAGTGAAATTTTTGAGCGTTAACTGATCCTTAATAATGTTCTTTATTATACAGAGTTACCCAAACGTATAAAACAAATTCAATAAAATATTTTTTTATGATTTTTGCAAGAATTGCTCGGACACTTCGATTTTTAATTAAATTGCTAATTTATAATGAAAGTTTCAGTTTTTTTCGGTCATTTTTAAATGAGCAATGACGTCATTTATTTGATTTTTTTCCAAAATATATATGTATATAAAGGTCTTGTTCCTTATAATAGAATTATGTTTTAACATTTTGTTATATATATATATATATATATATATATATATATATATATAATATATGTTGAAATTAGAAACCGTGGTTTCTAACTTCTTAGGGTAATGCACCAATAAAACGCTATTTTTTTTGTTCTTCTGCACTTTACTATTTGCCAATAAGTGCAGAAGAACAAATAAAAAATAGCCTTTTATTGCTGCATTACCCTAAGGAGCTAGAAACCACGGTTTCTAATTTCAACATATATTATATATATATATATATATATATATATATATATATATATATCGGGGAATAAAAGTAATTTCGTTGCATTTTAGTGAAATAACATCACTAGACTAATTTACAAAGCAATAATTTATACAAGCCGTTAAATCTTGAAATATATACACACTTTTGTTTTGCTTTCAACCTTTATACAATCTAATCTACTATGAGTTTCCGATTGGAAAACAATTCTAAATAACAAAAAAAAAACTACAATGAAATAACAAATGGTCACACAATACTGGGATGAAGTTTTTATTTAATTATTCTTTTGCAGCGTGAACAAACCACATTAAATACGTTTACCTTTACAAAAAGCGGCTAAAGCGGTCGATTGACTCTAGTTCTCTACGATTTTAAAAACTGTAAATTTACCTTACGCAAATTTTTTTGCAACCATCATTACGTTTAGCATCAGAACAATATTTAGGTTTAATTTAGATTTGGAAATTAATTAGTGTATATTTTAATATGTACACAACACACACACACATACATTCAAACACACTTCTTAAAAGTAACATAACAATAAAAGTAGTAGTTAGGGGGGTAGTTGGGCGGGCGGTTTTAAGGTAAAAAGAAACGTAAAGCATCCCCTCCGCTGAAACAATACTCTTGCAGGCAATCACTTTGAGTGGGGGAGGCTTTACGTGTGTGCCGCCAAATTGGAAAGATTGTACGTGAAAAGCGGTTTGGAAGAAAATATGTTTTACAAGAGAAAATATTTGTAAGAGACATATATAATAAGAAAAACAACAATAGATATAGAATAGATGCGTGATTGTTGCAAAGTTATGTTTTTTTTGTTTCTGATTACAATGAATTGAAGGTATCATGCATATTATTAATGCTGGCACACATGGATTATTCTGTTTATTCTTTGAAGGGTATTCATATTTTAAAATTAAAATTATTATATTAAAAAATGACGGTTATATTTTTTTTGTGTGGCCAAAGTTGACTGTAATTTTATGAAACCACTTGGTTATTTCGGCGATTATGAACGATTGAACGAAAACTTTTTTTTTCAAATTATGATAAATTATTTATAATATAATATATTAGATCAATAATTACCATAAGGGAATATTTTTTTAGATGAAGCATTAAATGTTAAAATTATAATTTTTTGACCTGTACCCCAGACTTTCAATAGTTAAGCCTATTGCCCTTTTATTGAAAATATTACAACAATTCATAAAATTATATTTTGGCTTATCAGAAATTTGAATTTGATTATTAAGTTGTGAGTTCTCAAAATCATCTTAGTTGATGGACGATTACAGATTTATGAAACGTAATTTTTATAAACAATCTTTACTATATTATTTACAAATAATTACTTTAGCAGTTGCGAAAAAATTCCACTTGGAAAAATTGACAGTCATATTTTTTTGCTGCGGTCAAAGTTGACTGTAATTTTATGAAAACATATTGTTATTTTGGGGATTATAAACGATTCAGCGAAAACTTTTTGTTCAAATTATGGTAAATTGTCTACTAATTTTTTAAGAAAAGTTACAATACAATTACAACTTTAAAATTTATTTAAAAAAATATATATTTCTGATTCAGCAGACATATGCACATTAATTGTAATTAACTTCTAAACATAATAACATTCTACTCAATTTTAAAGAAAAGTCATAACATAATTACAACTTTAAAATTTATTTAAAAAAAAACCTCTGATTCATCAGACTATATGCACATTGATTGTTGTTAAATTCTAAACATAATAACATTGTACTCATTTTTTAAGAAAATTCATAATACAATTACAACTTTAAAATTTATTTTGAAAAAATAATAAAAATCTCTGATTCACCAGACTATATGCACATTGATTGTAAATTAATTCTAAACATAATTTACAATTTTTAAGAAAAGTCATATTACAATAACAACTTTTAATTATTATTATTATAAATAATTTATTTAAAAAAAAGTAAACATCTCGGATTCACCAGACTGTACAAAATGATTGTTGTTAAATTCTAAACATAATAAATACAATTTCTGAATTGAAAGCCCTGGGAAACCTTTTGAAAATCAGTATTATAAGAAATATGTGTTGTTTTCAGTGAAAATTGTTAAGTATAAAAAATATTATTGTTTACAACACATGAATGAACAATTTTTCAAAAAAAATTGTTTGCTTATTTCATTGGCCACAATGTCCGGAGAAAAACAGTCTAGTGGTGTGAGCTCTCGCGGTCGCTGATCAGTTGATGGGGTGATAATGATAAGTTCATACTGATAATAATTTAGTTTTCCCTTAATATTTTTAACTACCCCTGAAGTGTAAACAGAGTAAACCATGTGTATTAAATCTAACATATGCTTGGTTTTATTGCAACTTTACTTCTAATTACTTTTAATAATTTCAAATTATATTTTTTCACTAAATAAAATGTCTTGACCCAGCTCAGTGGCCGAATGGTTAGAGGTGTCGTCCGTCTCGTATTGAGCATTGGGGAGCCTAAGTTCGAACCCCATCGGGGAGAGAATTTTCGCGAATCACCTTTCACAGTTTTTCAAAGTTTTTCTGTGTTAGTTAAGGTAAATACCGGGTGATTAAACTACTCTGAGTTTCTTCCATGACCGGCGGAATTTAATAATTATTAGTAGCTGTAATTCATTAGTAATGCTTATAGCTTATTCTGTATCTTTAAAAAAAACAGGTGAGCATCTACAATAAAACCAAACACATGACGTTTCCAACAAATTACCACTCTCGCGAGTGGGGAAAAAGTTAATGCAACTGGGTGGACCGGAATCGGATTCCAGTAAGCCCCAGCGCTCACACACGACATGTAGAAAGTACAGTATGGGGGCGGTAGTGGTGTGGTGGGGTAATGAAGTTGAACGCTGAAAGGGTTCCCGTGGGGACGAGCAAACATCAACCAACAATTATAAAACACTGATGACAGAAATAAAACTCACGCTTGCGTTGGGTTTCCAGGAATATCGCTGTTTTGTTAAAATAAATAATCACGCAGTAAACAGAGTTTTCACAACGACATTTGTTGAGTGTGATAATGTTTGTGATATAAAATATTATAAAATATTATGAAATATTATAAAATATTATAAAATATTATAAAATATTATAAAATATTATAAAATATTATAAAATATTATAAAATATTATAAAATATTATAAAATATTATAAAATATTATAAAATATTATAAAATATTATAAAATATTATAAAATATTATAAAATATTATAAAATATTATAAAATATTATAAAATATTATAAAATATTATAAAATATTATAAAATATTATAAAATATTATAAAATATTATAAAATATTATAAAATATTATAAAATATTATAAAATATTATAAAATATTATAAAATATTATAAAATATTATAAAATATTATAAAATATTATCAAATATTACAAAATATTATAAAATATTTTAAAATATTATAAAATATTTTAAAATATTATAAAATATTATAAAATATTATAAAATATTATAAAATATTATAAAATATTATAAAATATTATAAAATATTATAAAATATTATAAAATATTATAAAATATTATCAAATATTACAAAATATTATAAAATATTATAAAATATTATAAAATATTATAAAATATTATAAAATATTACAAAATATTACAAAATATTATAAAATATTACAAAATATTATAAAATATTATCAAATATTATAAAATATTACAAAATATTTTAAAATATAAAATATTTTAAAATATTATAAAATATTATAAAATGTGATTGAATTGATTGAATTACTAAACAAAAGAGAACTTGCAACGATTACGGTGTATTATATACATATACATATACATATACATATACATATACATATACATATACATATACATATACATATACATATACATATACATATACATATACATATACATATACATATATATTATTATTTATTACATTTTTGAAAATAATCTGATTTCTTAGAAAATTCTAGGGCCCGGTTAATCCGGCCATGGCCTAAGGTGAATATATCTAAACCCGGCGCATTCACCATTTTTAGCTTCCAGTTTACATATTTTACCGGCGATATGAATCAATGAAGAAAAGAAAAATCAGGATTATTTAATTATAAACAAAAGAAATTACTATTCATATTTACTAATATTAATAGTAATAATACAGAGAGATTTTGTAATTTGTATCTGTGCTATTAAATGCGTGTTCAGGATGATATAAATTTAGTTAGTTTGCAAACAAATATTTTCATCAGTATTTAATTTATTAGTAATCCGTAATCGATTCAAGCCCTCTTTGTGTTGAAAAATAAACCACGCATTGCAATTAAAACGTTGCGTGTGTATATAATAACGGGGATTTGAAGAACAAACAGCGCATGGGGAATTTCTATCGGGGGCCATCGGTATGAGCCGATTAACGTCCAATTATGCCGCATTTGCAGTAAATAACTGATGGGGGTGTGTAAATTGCGGCGCTGCAAAGCGCTGCAGGGGGTGAATAGGTCGGTGAGTGTATTAATAGCTTACCGCCTCCAAATTGACGTCGTTGAGGGTGTTCGCGATGCCATTCGGCATATCTGTTATACTGGACGGCGCCAGCATCGTCTCCTGCTTCACATGGTTAGCCGCAGAGCTGGTGGCGGCGCCGTTTTGTGGCTTCGTCGCGTCCAGCAGCACCTTCAGGGAAGCAATCGCGTGGAGCTGCGTTGCTTTCTCATCAACTTTACCTGGAAAGAGGAGCAAATTATGTGAAATTGATTCAAAGGGGAGTAAAACATGAACGTGCAAACATAACGAAATGCGGCAGTATGACCAATTACTAATACTTTCCAAGAAGCACTTTTTCAATTGCCTGCCTTTTTTTTCTTGTCATTCATGGGATGTTAAATAGATCAATAACAGCCCAGATATTAACCCCATCTGCACATGGTACATCCTGCCAAATAACTAACGGGGCTTTAACGACCAAGTAACTGTGAGAACTGAAAATATGGAAATGTATTTTCAAGACCAAAAAAAGACCTTTATTTGGCATAACGTCTCAAAAAAAATACAAAAATTCCCTAATACACAATGCTTATAACAGCAAGAACAAGATATATATTTTCAAGACTATCCTCCAATACCTCTAACCATGAAGGATGATTAAACCTAAATAGGCTTAATCATCCTTCATGGCAATTTCCTAATACACAATGCTCATAACAGCAATAACAAGAAATATATTTTCAAGACCATCCTCCAATACCTCTAACCATGAAGGATGATTAAGCCTAAATAGGCTTAATCTTCCTTCCTGGCAATTTCCTAATACACAATGCTCATAACAGCAATAATAAGAAATATATTTTCAAGACCATCCTCCAATACCTCTAACCATGAAGGATGATTAAGCCTAAATAGGCTTAATCATCCTTCATGGCAATTCCCTAATACACAATGCTCATAACAGCAAGAATAAGAAATATATTTTCAAGACCATCCTCCAATACCTCTAACCATGAAGGACGATTAAGCCTAAATAGGCTTAATCATCCTTTATCGCAATTCCCTAATACACAATGCTCATAACAGCAAGAACAAGATATATATTTTTAAGACCATCCTCCAATACCTCTAACCATGAAGGACGATTAAGCCTAAATAGGCTTAATCATCCTTTATCGCAATTCCCTAATACACAATGCTTATAACAGCAAGAACAAGATATATATTTTCAAGACTATCCTCCAATACCTCTAACCATGAAGGATGATTAAACCTAAATAGGCTTAATCATCCTTCATGGCAATTTCCTAATACACAATGCTCATAACAGCAATAACAAGAAATATATTTTCAAGACCATCCTCCAATACCTCTAACCATGAAGGATGATTAAGCCTAAATAGGCTTAATCTTCCTTCATGGCAATTTCCTAATACACAATGCTCATAACAGCAATAATAAGAAATATATTTTCAAGACCATCCTCCAATACCTCTAACCATGAAGGATGATTAAGCCTAAATAGGCTTAATCATCCTTCATGGCAATTCCCTAATACACAATGCTCATAACAGCAAGAATAAGAAATATATTTTCAAGACCATCCTCCAATACCTCTAACCATGAAGGACGATTAAGCCTAAATAGGCTTAATCATCCTTTATCGCAATTCCCTAATACACAATGCTCATAACAGCAAGAACAAGATATATATTTTTAAGACCATCCTCCAATACCTCTAACCATGAAGCATGATTAAGCCTATTTAAAACACAACAAAGGTTCATATTCATATTCACAGTTGACGAGTGTAAAAGCATAACATCGCGCATAAAGAATAAAAAGAGTTCACAATTATTCTCTGTATTCGAATCAATTAGATGATGACAAAAGTAAATAATCCCACTTCTCAATGTATAGTTATTCCACTCAACATACCCCTCTTCAGCATAAAACTATTGTGTCATTCGATAGGGCCTGTTACCCAATATGCGCCAAACGAGGAAGAGCACTTTGTATTATCGAACCGAACCGCGGGGGCATTAAATTCCTTAAAACTGTCTGCTCGAGAATATAAAATTGCTGGGCAAATATTTGAACCGGTCCTTAGTGCAGGAAGGATTTCGGCTGGCTGACTGCGGGGGGGCTTCATCGCGCAACCGAATCACGTAGCCGAACCGGAGCCGGAGGAGCGACAGGGCACGTGCCTATTTTTACAATCATAATTGCGATGACGTATTTGTGCCATCGCGCGGGTAATTGGAACTAATTAATCGTGAATGATGAAAAACAGACCTCTCAGCTGGAGCAGACGTTATTTAGCAAATTGAGAGTCGTGGTATTGATTCTTATATTTTGTAAGAATACAATAGGCTGTTTTAATGAGGGGCTTAGAGTTGTAGGTCAGCACAAACAATGCAATTTTTCTATTAATAATTAAGTTAGTAGGGAAGTAATCTTTATAAGATTAATTATAATTACTCATAAAATGTCAACAAAATGTGATAATGAAATAATTTACACTAATTAGAGGGTAATTTCAAGAAAATTTTCGTTAAATGCCAATTGTAACAAAGTAAGTGCATAACTATCCAAATAACGTTTTGTTACAATAAAAAAAAAGACATTTATTGGCAGTTCTCTAACAAAAAACTGCTCTTCAACATCACCAACCACAACAAAAATATATAAAAATAAAAATACAAATAGAAATAAAAGTAACATTCCGCAAAAATTACAAATTAACATCATATATAACCACTCCCTCTGCCCTCGCCACTTTCCTCTCCCACGTCAGCCTCCTGCAGATTTTCACGCCTTCCCCAACCTTGCTTAACCATTCATTCAGCTTTCTGCAGTCTCCCACCCACGCTGCTTTCACACTCTCCCCCTTTGTTACAATATATGTACAAAATTATGATGAAAGTTTCAAAAATTCACCAGACTTCAGAGCTTACCTGCCAGAGCGCAGTTGTGTTACTCCTACGCCCGGTTTCTCCAACAAATCTTAGAGCTCGTCTTATATAAACTTGTCTTATATAAGCTCATCTTATATAAACTCGTCTTATATAAGCTCGTCTTATATTAACTCGTCTTCTAAAAGCTCGTCTTATATAAACTCGTCTTATATAAGCTCGTCTTATATAAGCTCGTCTTATATAGACTCGTCTTATATAAGCTTGTCTTATATAAGCTCGTCTTATATAAACTCGTCTTATATAAGCTCGTCTTATATAAACTTGTCTTATATAAGCTCGTCTTATATAAACTCGTCTTATATAAGCTCGTCTTATATAAATTTGTCTTATATAAGCTCGTCTTATATAAACTCGTCTTATATAAGCTCTTCTTATATAAACTCGTCTTATATAAGCTCTTCTTATATAAACTCGTCTTATATAAGCTCGTCTTATATAAACTCGTCTTATTTATAACCACGTCTTACATTTTTATTCTATTGCACCAAACATCGTATTTTGAGCCATATATACTGACTAAAGTTTCCACCCCACATCCTTCACATCTTCTTTCACCCCCCATGCTCAATCTCTTCTGCATCTGACGTTGAAATATTAACCGTCCCTCCTCGCTAATTAATTAATTAATCGGCCCTCCGTCAGCGCGTTCCTGTATCGAGTATTATTAATGCATCGTCCCCCCTGCAGCGTCGGCACTGGAGCACGACACATCGCCGGCGCCCACCCTCATACTATTAATAATATATTCTTTCGACATTCACCTGTAATCGGATTAAATTGCGCGACGAGGGTTAATGAGGCGGCGGCGGCGGCTCGTAGTGCTGCGCAAATGGCGGCACATTTCGTTACGTAACGTAGCCGTAGCGCGGTGTTCGATATTTGAAGCGGCGATGAGTTTTATGGAACGCGGTTTTTTTTATGGGTCATTAAAAGTAGGCACGGTTTCGAGGATGGAATGATGCGTTTAATGGTGTGAATACATAAAGTCACTATTGTGACATCCACCGGTGTGTGTATGTATGTGTGTCAGTTAGTTATCCTATAAATTCCCATCGGCCAAACACGAGCCATATACATTTGTAATCGCCCGTCCAGGAAATTGCGAATGTCTAGATTTAAACCTGATACCAAAAGAATACATACATATTTTTGAGTTGGAATAGGAATTACAATATTTTTGTGTATTGGCACAACATTTTATAAAATATAAAAACATATAAAAACACTTAAGGTCGTTTTAGACAAGATATTTTCTTGACTCAAAAGTTAGTCAAGATACGAGACAATCTAAATTGTCTTGTATACTACAATAAGTTATTTAAAATATTCAATTGGATGGTAGATCGAATGGAAAAATATAATGCGTTCTATTTGTCAAGGACAAATTGTATGGGAGGAGGATATATGAATGCATTTCTTGAACAACTTTTGAGCTAAGAAACTACACAAAACTACAGGAAGTTTTTTATTGTACGGGCTGCTTTAAATTATAAAATATGATAAAAAATCAAAGATTTAAAAAATTTAAATTTTTGATATAACTGTACATCCTATATTTAATGGGGCTCAAAATAAACTGCTTTTTGATAATTTTCAGCCAAAAATAATGCCTGCAGTTAGGTTTTTAGTGCACGAGCTGTTTTAAATTAATCAACTGAGTTATAAAAAATGATAAAAAGTCAAAGACTTAAAACATTTAAATTTATGATACTCTTTTATATTCTATATTTAATTTGGATCAAAATAAGCCTATTTTTGATCATTTCCATCCAAAAATAATGTCTGCAGGAAGGTTTTTAGTGCACGACCTGTTATAACGTTTAGTTCCATAACGATGGACTAATAGCATTAGCTCAAAAATTAATAAAAAAATATAACAATTGTCAAGTTTTTAGTTCTACCAAAGATAGCGATCACTCTTCACGACGTGAAGGGCCAAAAAAATCGACACTATTCGCAATAATAGTGAAGGTCTGTCAATCGCTATATTCATAGCGATCACTCAAAAATAGCCGACTGACTTGAAATTATAAAAAGTCAAACATTTATATTTATGATATTATTTTACATTCAATATATAATTAGGCTCAAAATAAGATATTTGTTGAACATTTTCACCCAATAATAATGTCTGCAGGAAGATATTTATTGTACGGGCTGTTGCTAAATTAATCGACTGAGCTATAAAAAAAAATAAAAAAATCAAAGATTTAAGAAATTTTAATTTATGATATTATTTTTTATTCTATATTTAATTATGCTCAAAATAAGCTGATTTTTGAGTTTTTTTCCCAAAAATTATGTATGCAAGATGTTTGTTATTGAACGAGCTGTATTAAATTAATCGACTGAATTATAAAAAAATATAAAAAAATCAAAGATTTAAGAAATTTTAATTTTTAATATTACTTTACATTCTATATTTAATTGGGCTTAAAACAAACTTATTTTTGATAATTTTCACCCAAAAATAATGCCTGGAGGAGGGTTTTTAGCGTACAAGTTGTTTTAAATTAATCGACTGAATTATAAAAAATTATAATAAAATTAAATATTAAAATGATTAAATTTTGGATATTATTTTATATTCTATATTTAATTAGGCTCAAAAAATGTCGAATTTTAATAATTTTCATCAAAAAATAAAATCTGCAGAAAGATTTTTATTGCTCGGGCTGTTCTAAATTAAACGCCTGAGTTATAAAAAATTATAAAAAATCAAAGATTTAAAAAATTTAAAGTTATGAAATTGTTTTATATTCTATATTTAATTGTGCTTACAATAAAGCAATTTTTGATAATTTTTACCTAAAAATAATGTCTGCAGCATGTTTTTTATTGAACGAGCTGTTTTAAATTAATCGACTGAATTATAAAAAATGATAAAAAAATCAAAGATTTAAGAATTTAAAATTTTTGATATTATTTTACATTCTATATTTAATTGGGCTCAAAACAAACCTATTTGTTATCATTTTCACCCAAAAATAATGTCTGCGGGAAGGTTTTTAGCGTACGAGTTGCTTTAAATTAATCGACTGAGTTGTAGAAAATTATAAAAAATCGTAGATTCAGGAAATTTAAATATTTAATTTTACTTTACATTCTATATTTAATTGGGCTCAAAAGAAGCTATTTTTTTTATCATTTTATCCAAAAATAAAATCTGCAGGAAGATTTTTGTTCTACGAGCTGTTAAATTAATCGACTGAAATATAAAAAATCATAAAAAAATCATAAACTTAAAAAAATTTAATTTTTGATATACCTTTACATTTTATACTTAATTAGGCTTAAAAACACCATTTTTTGATAATTTTCACCCAAAATTAATGTCTGCAGGAAGCTTTATATTGAACGGGCTGCTTTCAATTAATCAACTGAGTTATAAAAAATTATAAAAAAATCAAAGACTTACAACACTTAAATGTATGATACTATTTTATATTCTATATTACTTGGACTTAAAACAAGCCATTTGTTGATAATTTTCACCCACAAATAATGTCTGCAGGATGTTTTGAATTGCACGAGCTGTTTTAAATTAATCGACTGAATTAGAAAAAATGATACAAAAAATCAAAGACTTAAGAATTTTGATATTGCTTTACATTTTATATTTAATTGGGCTCAAAACAAACTGATTTTGGATAATTTTCACCCAAAAATAATGTCTGCAAGAAGGTTTTTAGCGTACGAGTTGCTTTAAATTAATCGACTAAGTTAAAAAAATAGTATAAAAACATAAATATTTAAAATATTAAAATTTTTGATATTGTTTTATGTTCTATATTTAATTAGACTCAAAATAAGCTATTTTTTTATAATTTTCATCAACTACTAACATTTGCAGGAAGATTTTTATTGTACGGGATGTTCTAAATTAATCGACTGAGTTATAAACAATGATAAAAAAAATCGTAGGTTCAGGAAATTTTAATTTTTAATATTACTTTACATTCTATATTTAATTGGGCTCAAAATAAGCTATTTTTTATAATTTTCATCCAAAAATAAAATCTGCAGTAACATTTTTATTGTACCGGCGGTTGCTAAATTAATCGACTGAGTTATAAAAAAATATAAGAAATTTTAATTTATGATATTATTTTTCATTCTATATTTAATTAGGCTCAAAATAAGCTGATCTTTGATAATTTTCCCCAAAAATTATGTCTGCAGGATGTTTTTTATTGCCCGAGCTGTTTCAATTTAATCCACTAAATTATAAAAAATTATTAAAAAAAATCAAAGATTTAAGAAATTTAATTTTTTTATATTACTTTACATTTTATGTTTAATTGGGCTCCAAACAAACTTATTTATGATAATTTTCACTCAAAAATAATGTCTGCAGGAAGGTTTTTAGCGTACGAGTTGCTTTAAATTAATCGAGTTATAAAAAAGTATCAAAACTCAAATATTTAAGATATTTAAATTTTTAATATTATTTTATATTCTATATTTAATTAGGCTTAAAATAAGCTGTTTTTTTATCAATTTCATCAAGAATTAAAATTTGCATGAAGGTTTGTTATAGTACGGGATGTTGCTAAATTAAACGACTGAGTTATAAAAATGATAAAAAAATCGTAGACTCGGGAAATTTTAATTGTTAATATTACTTTACATTATATATTTAATTGAGCTCAAAATAAGCTATTTTTTTATAATTTTCATCCAAAAATAAAATCTGCAGGAAGATTTTTATTGTACGGGCTGTTGCTAAATTAATCGACTGAGTTATAAAAAATTATACAAAATCAAATATTAAAGACATTTTTATTTATGATATTATTTTCTATATTTAATTAGGCTCAAAATAAGCTGATTTTTGATAATTTTCCCCAAAAATTATGTCTGCAGGATGTTTTTTTATTGCACAAGCTATTTTAAATTAATCGACTGAATTATTAAAAATGATTTTATTAAATCAAAAATTTAAGAAATTTATTTTTTTGATATTACTTTACATTCTATATTTAATTGGGCTCAAAACAAACCGATTTTTGATAATTTTCACCCGAAAATAATGTCTGCAGGAAGGTTTTTAGCGTACTAGTTGCTTTAAATTAATTGACTGAGTTATAAAAAAGTATAAAAACTCAAATATTTAATATATTTAAATTTTTAATATTATTTTATATTTAATTAGGCTCAAAATATGCTAATTTTTCTTAATATTCATCCAAAAATTAAATCTGCAGGAGATTTTTGTTGTACGGGCTGGGCTGTTCTAAATTAAACGACTTATAAATAATGATAAAAAATCAAAGATTTAAAAAATTTAAATGTATGATATTATTTTACATTTTATATTTAATTAGGCTATTTGTTGATAATTTTCACCCAAAAATTATGTCTGCAGGAAGTTTTTTTTATTGTACGAGCTGTTTTAAGTGAATCGACTGAATTATAAAAAATGATAAAAAAATCAAAGATTTAAGAAATTAAAATTTTTGATATTACTTTACATTTTATATTTAATTGGGCTCAAAATAAACCATTTTTTGATAATTTTCACCTCGAAATAATATATGCAGGAAGGTTTTTATTGCACGAGCTGTTTTAAATTAATCGACTGAATTATAAAATATTATAAAAAATCAAAGATTTAAAAAATTTTAATTTGTGATACGATTTTATATTTTATATTTAATTAGGCTGAATATAAGCCATTTTTAAATAATTTTTACCCAAAAATAATGTCTGCAGGAAGGTTTTTATCGTACGAGTCGTTTTAAATTTATCGACAGAGTTATAAAACAATCAAACATTTAGGATATTTAAATTTTTGATATTATTTGATATTCTATATTTAATTGGGCTTAATATAAGCCTATTTTTAATAATTGTCACCCAAAAATAAAGTCTATATCAATGGCGAAACGTGGTGCTCCGCGAGCTTGTTGCAAGTGCTCCGAGAAATTATGAAATATATCTACTGTATGTGATTGACTTTTTGATTTTGGTGCTCCACGAGTTTTTCTTATGATCAAAAATGCTCCCTGAGATCAAAAAGGTTAAGAATTACAGATGTACACCATCAGCAGGGAAATTCAGGAAAGGGTCCTACTTGACAACACATATCTCTGTAAAGGATAAATAAAACGATTTTTTACTATATCATACTTCAGTTACACTTTGCAACTAGTTACACTTTGCAACTAGTTTCGGCTAAGCTCTAGCCAATCCAACATATCCCTCTTATTTTTAAATTTTTGTATTCGTTATTTTTTTATATTGTTTACAAAAAAACTAACACGTATTTATGTAATATATAAAAAATATTTTATATATTCAATTTTATTTTATTTATTTTTATAAACTAGTTTCGGCTAAGCTTTAGCCAATCCAACATTCTCTGATATTTTTAAATTTTTGTATTCGTTATGTTTTCATATTGTTTACAAAAAAAACTACCACGTATATATGTAATATATAAAATATATTTTATATATTCAATTTTATTCAATTTATTTTTATAAACTAGTTTCGGCTTAGCTCTAGCCAATCCAACAAATCTGTTATTTTTAAAATTTTTGTATTCGTTATTTTTTGATACAAAAAAACTGCCACGTATATATGTAATATATAAAAAATATTTTATATATATTCAATTTTATTTTATAAATTTATATCTCTTTTATTAATTGCTTTAGGTCGGAATTAGACAAAAACATATTAGTGTGGTGGTCGTTGATTTTAATAATATACATGATTTAGTTCATGTTGTGCCTTCAAAGTGGGAAACAATTCCATCGTTGTAATTTCATTTTCCTTCCCGGAAACTACGCCTCGAATTCAAATCGCCTCCGCGGCACATGCAAAAGAGAACGTTTTGCCTACGGGGGGGTGGATTGGCGGCGCGATAGTTTCAACCTTTGTGCTTATTCGCACTTCTTTGTGTGCGTCTGAATGGAAGTCGCGTCCCCTTCTGCATCCGATGGAATTTGCTTTTCATTTTTTTATAAAACAAAAGTAATTTGTAAAAGAAGAGGCACAAATCGACTATACGTAATACCACTAATTCTTTAAGCGGAACCTTAACGGCTCAATCGACTGACGTCGTATTTCATTTTTGACTGCAACACGAAAGTTCTACGTGATGATAAAATAATACAGATGTTATATAAGTTGCATACACATATTTATAAAAAAATTACACGCGATAGTGGCAAGTAGATGTGTGGTGTAACCAGTGTGTAAGTTGTTAGTCGCCCCCGTTGCTGCAGTATCGCTCAGGTCTTGCGGTCGTGCGCCGCCGGTTGTAAGGGCCGAGGTAGAATTATGCGCATCGGAAGCGGCAAATAGAACAAGAAACAATAAGCCCGTATCAGCCCAGAGTGATAAACGAAAGGCACTTTAGGCCCGTAAACGCTCTAGTGAATAAATTCTTGATATAATTACGTGTGAAATAACTTGGCAACATATCACATTCAATCGGTCGACTTTGGCAGCCGAGTAACGCCAGCACGGTTTGTGTTTTAACCTACATAGTCGCATACAAAGAACAATCAGATATTCATCAGTGATGCACCAGCACAGCATGCAATATATCCAACAGCGAGCGCCACACAGACACGTCAGCACGATATGCAAAACACTAAACGTATTTATCATCAAAAACAACAACATACTGGGTTCGTGCATTGAAACAGACGCGGCGACAATTTTTTTGTTTTTGCAGTTACAACAATTACACACAACTCACAACTCAAAGCGCTTTATGCTCGAGAGAGACACAATATAAATACAGTTCGGTGTTACATTGTTTTCGATAATTAAGTTTTTGAAGTAACTATATAGTGTTTTTCTGCATCTGAAATAAACGTAGGAATTTTATATCTAATAGAGGGTTAATTTGATATATACCAATCGCGAAAAAATAAAATCCTACTAGTTTACTAATTACTTTTCTATATTAGCAATAGAGATATTGAGATGAAAGAGTGTAATGCAGTTTTTAATTACCTTCTTCGTATTCTGTATAAATTTCATCAATTTTAACGATCTATAATTCGATTTATCGCAGTTTAAACAAGTCGATAACATTGTAGGCGCTTCTAACCGAGTTCTGGTAAACATTTTTTTAACATTTTATATTAATCTGATGACTTTGTTGTTTGATATTTCGAAATGAACCAATACATTTAATTTTTTGAAAAAGCATTTTCGAATTATGTTGTATATTTCGTAAACGCATTTTAATGTCCTGTATTAATTTGTTTATCTTTATGAAAATTTGTGTGATTTTACACAAAAAAATTAAAAAATTACTAATTTTGACATAAAACGTCTAGAAAAATCAATGATACATATACATACACACACGACGTTTTCAAAAAATAAACATTTAATTTTTGAAATAGTATATTCGAATTATGTTGATATTTCGTAAACAATATTCTGTATTATTTGTTTCATTTCATTAATTTCTAACCACCAGGTCACTAAACGGTGGGTTTTATAACATTTTTCGATAATGATGTTTATTCTGTTTGTCTCAGTATTATATAAATCACCCAGAAAAGGTGCCGAAACAAACGACGTCTATAAACTGGAGCTTTTATTAAATAAATCCTGTTTTATATTGTGTTTTCTCTCGAGTCGAGGTTGCATTTGCGGCGTTCACACCGATACACCGAGAGTAGAGAGTGTGAAATAGGTGATACCTTCATACTGACCATCGTGCAGGGGGTCGATCGTGTGGATCATGAGCTGGAGGAGGCCATGTCGGAACTTGGCTCCGGTGGGGTGGGCCTGTGGCACTTGAGGCGTCTCGGAAGCCGTCCGCGAGGTCACACTGCCCCCGGGCTGTGTGCCCACGCTCGTTTCACTCGATGTCGCCACTGTGCCATGCTGAAAATAACAAACACAATGGTATTTATTACACATGAAGACAAAACTTAGTCATGAAATATATATCTTAATAATACAAATATTATTAACAATACGCTAGATATACCATGCGTTTATATATGTTAGTTTTTGGTATAGTTGCTTTTGTTTCATATAATGATCGAGTTGAGTATTCACCGTGAAAGAGAAAACATGTGAGTTAAGTGATTGCAGAGGAAAGCAAGTAGGGTTGACGGCATAAATTCGAAATTACTGGTAAATAAATAAACGTTGTCCCAAAATTAACGCAAGATTTGAATTTGCCACCATATAAAGTTCTATTTTTACTAACCCTAACCTCTCAGTCTTAAACCAGGTAAGAGGAGCGTCCAGAATATCAGGAACACTGCGAAATCCTGTCTGGAAGAATAAAAACAACAACTGAGAGCAAAGTAAGGATTTACAAAGCATGCGTGAGACCCATTCTTACTTACTCCTGGTCGTCGATATCACAGGAGCAGGACCCGGGATAAGAGTTTGGTCAAAACAAGCCACATGGCTTCCGAAAAGAAGAAGAAGAAGAAGAACCTCTCAGTTGTCAAATCGTTTGTTTTTTCAGGGTTGCCAACAATTTACTGCACAAAATTGTTGGCAACCCTGAAAAAACAAACGAGTTGACAGCTGAGAGGTTAGGGTTAGTAACAATAGAACGTTACACGATACAACAACTTGTTTTCATTATTGAACAATATCTCAAAAATAATTAAAGTTTGTCGGCCACAGTACATACAAATTTATACAAAATATAGTCGGAATGGTGTTTTAACTTCGTCATCTGTGAAGAGATTAAACGAAAAATTCAAGGATTCAGACTGGATCATTTGGAGACGCTAAACATACTGCGGTGCGATTTTTGAGCGATCGCTATTGTTTTGAGTGATAATAATGGACTGTGTGGAAACACTTTTAGCTATTTTCTTCGTTTATTGTAATACAAGTGTGAAAGATGTGTTTTAAATTCTGATGCTGGATTCGTACTGCTTGGGTACGCGGCGGTCGAGTACCCACTTGAGATGGCGAGGGTGGAGATAAGAAATATGTGGGGTGAAAATCACTTTCAATTATATGCAACCTTAATTGCCCTAAGTTTGCGGCAACAGCTATGATCATGCGCTATAACGTGTACAAGTTTGATAGACATAAACCAATAGCATTAACTAAAAATTAAATATATAAACTCAATTACTGCCATGCGTTTAGTTTTGCCATAGATACCGACTACTTTTCACGAAGCTAATGGTTAAAAATCGACACTATTCGCAATAATATCGAACATAACTTGATCACTATATTCATTGCGATCGCTCAAAAATCGCATCTCTGGTCGTGCAAAAACAAGCCGTTCAAATATTAATATTGAAACAGTGCGTGAGAGTGTTGGTGAATCTCAATTCGGCGTCGTGGACAAGAATTGCAAATCTTGATTCGTGTAGCTTTTGGTTTTTTATATACAACCTGCATACGATGTCTTAAGATACTTATATGTAACCGTTGTAAGTTGTAAGTGAAGCCATACGATAGTATCTTGCAATTAAAACATTACTATTAATAAATCGGCTTGCAAGTTAATACGACAAAACACGTGATCAACATTATGGATTTGCACCATTTTTTAACTGCATTACGGAAATGTTAATACGCGAGAAATTAAATTGCTAAGGATGCAGTTTTATGAAGCCCCATAACGGGGTGTTGCGCGGAAAGTGGCGCACCCTTACGTATTCATCGAAAGGATAATGTTATTAATATTGACATATTTGTTTCTATCTGTAATTATATTAAATTTAATTAATTTTAGAAAGCTACAACTCAAGTTATCGCAGTTTAAACAACCGATGAAGAATAATACAATTGAATTTTTACTAATATCATCAAAAAAATCAATTTGAGAGATATATAAGTGTGAATCCACCCCTTAGCAATCTACATATCTAGATTTCGATCTTGTTAGATCTCATCAGTGTAGCTCAGTTGGCGTTTAACTGTCCTCCTAAGGGGTTAGTTGTATCAAATTTGAGAAATATTGAAGTTAAATTGATGTAGACTATATTAAAATTACATTCTATGTATTTTGTGTTTATCATAAAATACGCAGAAGGTAATTACCAAATACTGTACAATATTTTACTTCATTATTATTATTACTACTTTTTTTTTCTTTCCTCTTGAAACATATTATGTATAATAATATCTCAGTACTAAGCAATGTGTAAAAATAATTTTGTCTTGAATTCAAATAAATAGTACAAAATTCGATCACTTTTCTAAATACGACCAGTTAAAAAAAGACACATATACTTTCGAATTAAAATAAATATTACAAAATTCGATTCTAGTGCCTTCTAACTAGTAATAAATAAGTAAATTTTCTAAATCTAGTAGAGAAAATTTACTTGTTTATTAGTAGTTAGAAGGCACTACAATCGAATTTTGTAATATTTATTTGAATTCGAAAGCATATGTGTCTTTTTTGAACTGGTCGTAGGAAAAATATTGTAAAACTACTACTTTTAAATATTGTAAAACTACTACTATTAAATATTATAAAACTACTACTATTAAATATTGTAAAACTACTACTATTAAAAGTAAAACTACTATTATTTAACACTATAAAACAAAATGACCACCAGATTGAATAACCCCCAGGCTTGACTTTAAAACGCAAAAAAACAAGCCACTATAATATAATAATAATAATAATGACTTTTATTTCCCTTTGACATAGATAATTCTATATATATAAAAACTATATCAACACATATTTACAGTAACAACGAATATAATAGAAAATAGAAACTATAATTTATTTCTCCCAATTTGTTCAATTCTGCACCCACGCTCGCCACGAAATTCGTTCACGCGGCATTATTAAGAACCATAAAGCTCTTAAGTTCGTTTCTAGATGGGGACGGATGAAATTATTAAAGTTACATATAGTCTAGCACCCCTAGTTTTACGAGGACGGACATAAAACGGTTTATGGGACCGCTGAGAAATTACGTTTGCGCCTATCCCACCACCCCTGATCATCATCTTGTAATTGTCGACTACAAATTTCAGAACCCGCTCTGAGCTATCCTATAACTAATATTGATTTTGAAAACTTAGTTTATTTTAAGCATACCGCTGCAAATGGTAGAGTAATGAACATGATTAGTTCTTGCCAATATTGAACATTAAATTTTGGCTTCAACTAAGGAATTAAAGGTCGTTTTAGACAAGACAATTTCTTAGCTCAAAAGTTGTTCAAGAAATGAATTTAGATATCCTTCTGCCATACAATTTGTCCTAGACAAAAATAACGCGTTATATTTTTCCATTCGATCTTCCATTCAATTCAATATTTCATACAATTTGCTGTATGATACTAGACAATTTAGATTGTCTCGCATCTTGACTAACTTTTGAGTCAAGAAATTGTCTTGTCTAAAACGACCTTAATATTACAGTAGTAGTCTAGTCAATGAGTGCTCAAAAATAGGTGTAGAGTGCATAAAATATGTAGGAGTTTTTGACTTTCATAGGAGTAGTTAGTAGGTAAACATACTAAAAGTCCCTGCCCCTTGGGAGGTGAGCATAAAGCGGGAGAGTTCCCATTGTTGGGTTTTATATATAAAGGTCGTTTTAGACAAGACAATTTCTTAACTCAAAAGTTGTTCAAGAAATGAATTCATATATCCTTCTCCCATACAATTTGTCCATGGCAAATAGAACGCGTTATATTTTTCCATTCGATCTACCATCCAATTCAATATTTCAAATAATTTGCTGTATGATACGAGACAATTTAGATTGTCTCGCACCTTGACTGAAGATCGTTTTAGATCAGACAATTTCTTGACTCAAAAGTTAGTCAAGATGCGAGACAATTTAAATTGTCTCATATCATACAGCAAATTAATTGAAATATTTAATTGGATGGTAGATCTAAAGGAAAAATATAACGCGTTCTATTTGTCAAGGACAAATTGTATGGGAGGAGGATATATGAATTAATTTCTTGAACAACTTTTGAGCTAAGCAATTGTCTTGCCTAAAACGACCGTAATGGTGAACAATATGTTCTAAATAAATTTGAAAGCTAATTAAATTTCTAGAATAGCCGATTTTCTACAAAATTGTTCCTATACATATTTGTCGAACTTCCAACGGCCAAAAGTCACCGCCCCTGAGTGGTGAGCATAAGGTGGGAGGGTTGGATCCCTTTTTGAGTTTTTTTGATTATATCTCGGAAACGGTGGACTCTAGAAAAAGGCAATTTTTTTTTCGAAAATTATTGATTTTCGTATACAACGTATACTTCTTGAAAACGGCTTTCAAAAAATAATTATCGATTTTCGTATACAACGTTTATCTTGAAAACGACTTTCAAGATATACGTAAATCAATAATTTTAGAAAAACAAATTTGCCTTTTTCTAGAGTCCACCGTTTCCGAGATATAGTCAAAAAACCCAAATAGGGTTCTTCTCCAACCCTCCCACCTTATGCTCACCACTCAGGGACGGGCACTTTTGGTATGTTCACCTACTAACTACTCCTAACAAATTCCTGAAGTCAAAAACTCTCGCATATTTCATGCACTCTACAATATATACCAACCAAACTATGCCCATTCACTATTTCAAATAGCTTGAACTCTACACTACATTATTCCCTATATATTTTTTAAATTAAGTCTAAAATAATAAATGAAATTGATTGAATTATAAAAAGTTATGAATAATAGTGTAGTGCAGAGTTCAAGCCATTTGATATAGTGAATGGGCATAGTTTGGTTGGTAGGGGCCACCCGCCCACCCCACCTTCGCTCGCATAGTTTTTTTCAATGCATACAGGCGTTTTATATTGTTTAAACCATTCCAAGAAGAGTGTTATCTAATGGAAAAAACTATGCGAACACAGGTGGGGTGGGCGTGTGGCCCCTACTCACCAAACTCTGCCCAGTCACTATTTCAAATGGCTTGAACTCTGCACTATACTATTATTCATAACTTTTTATAATTCAATCAATTTCATTTATTATTTTAGATTTAATTTAATAAATATATAGGGAATAATGTAGTGTAGAGTTTAAGCCATTTGAGATAGTGAATGGGCATAGTTTGGTTTATAGAGGCTAAACACGTGTAGTATAAAATTGAAAATTAATTCCTAGTTTCTTTTTCAACTGTAAAGGTTCTAATGAAGTAAAATTTAAAATTCGTTACTTGTCTCATTATCAGATATTAGAGGCCATATTCATGTCATGGTGCAGTTGCCAAGAGATTGCATTATCGATTCCGGGGCAGTCACAACGGCGGCGGTGTGCGGCGGCAACTGCAGGGCCTGATCAGATCAGTTTTTGGCACCGCGCCCATCCGCGCGTGCCTTTTGTGCGTCCTGATGCCGCGGGCCGCCGCCGCCGCCAAATAGGACGGATCCATACAGCTTGCCGATTAGCTCGCAGAATGCGGAAGGACTCAACTGGAAGCGCACTTCCTATATAGTCCAATAAAATACTGGCAATAACCTGATTCGGATCAAACAATTTTGTTTTTGTACTCACTTCTGGCATCGATGATTCCACTTCAGAAGACAAAATCACAATTTTCTTATTTCGGATTCTCAAAAAAAAAACACTTGAAAGGACGTCGCATTTTATTATCGAGTGACGACTTGGAAGAAGTTGTAAATTAATATTTTGCAGAATTACCAAAGTAAAAAGTAAAAAATAGCAAAAAGTACACATAGATAAACAAGGTTTTAGTTTATATAATGCTTAGTATTGTTTCTTTTCGATGTCAATTCTGAATCAGTCGTCAGAAATCGAAATTTCGCGAATCCCTTATCACAATGTTTCAGAGGTTTTTCTGTGAAGTTAGGGTGAATCCCCGGTGATTACACTCCTCTGATATTCTCCCTTTACCAGACGAAATAATCTATAAAATAGGATTATTTATTACCAATATAATTTATATTTAATACAATGCATTACGATACAATATATTTGAATATTGGAAATTTTTAGAGTAAATTAATCTAATATAGTAACTGCCAGATACGACAAGTGGTTTAACATTTATTTGTTTGCCTCTTAAACTGATGATATATATATATATATATATATATATATATAATATATATATATATATATATATATATATATATATATAATATATATATATATATATATATATATATATATAATATATATAACTAACATTATAACAGTATCGTCCTCGAATCATCAAATCTAAAGTGTCGCTAATTGTGAATTGCCCGGCGCATTCACCATTTTTGTCGCGGTGAACTTTCTATTCTAAATTCTTAAATCTCCAAATTATAAAACGTATATACATATTTGGTCCTTCTCCGTTAATAATTAAGTTTCTATATTGTGCGATTGCACCACACTTATTACTGAAGCCACATATAAATGTTACTTATTTGTTTTGGAAATAAAGAATCTATCAATCTAAGAAACGGTTTTTTATGTGTTTAATGTGGTGCACATCTCGCATAGTCTTTCAATGTACTAAGTTCGTATTTTGATACATTAATATCTACATATATCATCTCAATCAAATTATAATCAAATTAAATCAATAATATGACATCAGATTATTTTCTTTATAAATTTTAACGATTCCCTTATGAATATCTTGTGTTATTTGAGGTTTCACCTATTATCCGAGTTAGTAGTACGTTCCGTGTGGATTATACATATTTAAACATCCCCGAAATCGATACGGGGTGGGTACGGTCGCGTGGCTGCCACCGTTGCAATGAAAGTAAATCCGGATTGTGCGCGTGACACGCGTTTAATAATCGCCGATACTTGTCGATCCAAGGACGCACCTGTTATGCACAAGACATTATCAATCTGTTGAGTGCGCGGAAATGGGCAGATCGATGCGAAATTGCGCGAATTAATAAGAACACGCATATGTGCCACAACAGACGGGGGGGCCGCATTATCGATCGCTTGCCGCCGCCGAATTTAGAACGTTTTACTGCTGCACGAACTAAATATCGGTCACGATCACTCAAAAAGCTGCATGTGTGGGTGGTGCAAACAGGCATCGCCGTGTCATGTTTGTGTTTTATTTATGGCCATTCGATACGCAATGGCCGTTTATTAAGAGCGGCGTAAATATTGTTCCTCTGGACACATTTTTTGCGCGATTATCGTCAGAAGTGGATGACAAAAAGTTTTATATTTCTGTCACTGTCTCAATTAATTCTATACGTTTTAGGCCATCAAACTCAAATATAATATCATCTTATGTGAGCCATATAAACTGACTATAACTTGTTTTTCTATTCACCAAATTTTACTATTTTTTCAGAATATATTCATAAATAATCATACTTATTGGATGTGAATTTTGAAAATTGTAACTCAACTATTTGTATACGTTTTTGGTCTTCAAACTTAAATTTCAAAAAATCATCCGTTGTGAGCTACTAAAACTGATGACAACTTGTTTTGTTATGCACCAAATTTCATGAAATTTTCAACAAATACTGGCTATTGTTTTTATTTTGTAGACACAAATTTTGGAAATTCTATCTCAATTAATTCTATACGTTTTTGGCTATCAAACTCAAATATAATGAAATCATCCTATGTGAGCTAAAAAAACTAACTGTAACTTGTTTTTCTAATCACCAAATTTTACTATTTTTTCAGAATATATTCATAAATAATTATACTTATTGGATGTGAATTTTGGAAATTATAACTCAACTATTTATATACATGTTTGGTCTTCAAACTTAAATTTCAATAAAACCTCTGTGACTGTCACTGTCACTGCAATATTTATTTGACCTGTTTAGTATATAACGATGCTTGATTCGCATTTTTTACGGTTACGCGATACTCGCCAAGCTATGCAATTCGCTTTCAGTTTAGATAAGTAAAACCGCGACTCCGACGTGGATCGGGTAAAAAGTTGCGCAAGCGGCACAATGCCGGATGGAATTAATGCAAAGTTCAAGCCGCAATTCCGCGATAATAGCGGGGATTATCCCGCTCGCTCTGTGTCGGAGGTTTCAAATGCGAAGTTATTTCACCCTTGGTGGTGACGATGAATAGGCGCAACTAAAACTTTAAACACCACAACGTAAATCCCATCATACGAATAACAATGATTATTTAATAAGTTTTCCGGTGGGAGAGCGAGGTGTATACTTAAGATGGTCAATTTTGTTAATCATTTTTTTTAACAGTAAGTTTTAAAACTGCAACTGCATGATAGGATCGAAAGTAGATACTCTAATTTTTCTCGAAAATGAGCGATGGAATCTTTTAGAAGGTGCAATTAGGGACGGTGAATAAATAAAGAACAAAAAATATATATAAAATTTCATGGGTTAATAGGATAGTGGATAGATATATATTTTTTTCAACCTTTATAACTATCAGCTTTCTGGTGGTCAGGGGAGAAGTTGAGAGGAATGTAATCACCCGGTATGTACCTTAAAGTAAACCTGTGGTAGGTGATACGCGATATTTCGTCCCATTTTTTTTGGTTTGGTCCTCACGCTCTGTCATTGGCCAATGCGACGTGACTACTAGGTCATCCCATGACGCATGAATATGCAGCTGTGTATTTTGCTGTAAACAAGTGACGTCATGTCTATGGCCAGGCTCAGGCCGTGCGTCCCCAAGTATGGCCGTTGCGTTTAACTTGTCAATACGCGTTTATTTAATTTAAAATTTAATATTAATTAATTCGGAAAATAGTGATAAACAAAAACTTCTATCAGGCCTTGAGGCTTTTCCGCCGGTCAATGGAGAAGTTCAGAGGAGTTTAATCACCCAGTATTTACCTTAACTTCACAGAAAACCTCTGAAAAACTGTGAAAGGTGATTCGCGAAAATTCACTTCCCGCTGGGGATCGAACTCAGGTTTTCAGTCTGTAACTACCCACGTTGATTTTCAAAAATACTAAACGCAAGCTCTTATTCTTTTCAAAACACTTCAAATGTGACTTACACCACTTTCATTCTCACAGGCTCATATATTTTTACGATATATAAAGCCCGTATGACATATCTAGTTTCCTATATCGTTTTATATATAAGAATTGATATATTAAACTGTATAACTATTTCTAAATGGAAAATTAACATTGTGTATTACGGTGTTGTTATTGTTAAGTGAATTTATTATTATTCCGCCGCTATATCATTTTCTACATGTGTGTATGACACTATGTAGTTTGTGTCTGCATCGAAAACGATATAAGAAACTAGATAATGCCATACGGGCTTAATACCTGTAAAATTGTAAATTTGTTTCCAGTTTGTTTTTCAACTGTAAAGTTTCTGATTTCATGTTAATTCCCTAATGATTAATCTCTGACCTAAGATAAGCCCAGTTTTATGCAAACAATCTTCTCAGCAACTGCTGTATGCCAATATCCAAGAGATATAAGTACTGAATAAACAATAACTAACCCGTTCTAACTTTCCGGGCCACGCGGATTATTCCTCGGGTATGGGGATTAGAAAATTAGTGTTGCTTATCCGCCCCCCACACCCGACTAACCGAGGCTCGCATTTAAATCACCTCTGGGTGTGCGTACGTACGTCAGAGCGCCGCCCAATCAATATTTGATCGTCTAATTGTAAAACCGCGCTTTACACAAATAGCAGGTAAATAATTAAGTCACAGGGTCTAAATATAAACATGCAGGGGGCTACGCTGGGGCGGGTGGAACATATCGATTGATCGGTCGTAAACGGCGCCCGAGCGTTTGTTTAACCCCCCCGTCTTCAATTACTCCCCGCAAATTGACAGCTGATCTACATGCTAATTTTAGTGTGCTACGCGTTAGCGGGCGACAGGCCGGAATTGATTCGAGGAATTCATCAGTGAAGGTGAACTTGCAGTCGGTTTGGAATTGAAAATCAATTTTATTTCCATGTTGACATTGATGCAAAATCGGATGTCGCAGTTACTTTTGTGTGGGTGCGGTTTGGGAATAATGGTTATGGTCATGAATGATCAATAGTAATTTTAAATTTAAGTTTTATTAGATAGTTGTATAGCCAGGGCTGAATTTTAGAACACTTACAAATGAGACAAATATCTAGGGCTTGTTTTTTTTAGGAGCCCGTAAACTATGAGAAACAAAAGTTTATCCCTCTACTTGGATAAAATGCCTAGTAAAATAGGTTGATTCAATAGATGACACTTTCTATACTCTGTATAGAAAGTGACGTCAGCATGTAGTACATGCTACTATTGTACTATTATAATGAGCGTGACGTCAGCATGTGCCACTACTAGTCACTAGTAGCGCTAGTATTAGCCAAACGGACAGGGCCATAGTTACGCGGTCAACGCTTCAGTCACCCCTAATCTAGGTGATGTACCGACATTTATGAACGCTGGGTATCTTACATTATTTACTATTACCAATAGTTTCCTATTTATGAATACGTCTCGATCCTCGTCGCATTAATATTCCTCCCTCCCGTGATAAAGCTATTTGGAAAGGGCTGAGGTCGTCCCAGTTTGCTCGGCACGCACACACAGAAATCCATAAATAAAAAATCCGCTGTCACGCGTGACATTAGCACGAGAATTTAAAGAACGCGACGACAGAGCTGCTGCCTCCTTTCAACCGCACCACACGCGTCAAATTTGATTAAAAAGCGAGACGGCGTCGAGTGTGAGAATAAAAAAAAATGGAATGCTATCCCCGGGATTGCAGTCTATTTTGCTGTCTCATAAAGTCACTGCGAGATGTTTTAAATTTTTATTTTGAAATAAATATCACATATCTAAGAAAGATGGTTTATACTGCTAAAAAATAATGAATAATATATAAAATAATAAATATTATATAAAATTATAAATAATATATAAAATAATAAATATTATATAAAATTATAAATAATATATAAAATAATAAATATTATATAAAATTATAAATAATATATAAAATAATAAAAATTATATAAAATTATAAATAATATATAGGATAATAAATAATATATAAAAAAAAATTCTGATAAATTTAAAACCATCATAGCGTGAATTGCATTGTATTAGATTACTCAAGAAGCTAAACAAGTTTCTAGTTTCAATTATTCATGTGCTATGTTTAGCACATACTATGACCAATCACAGTATGAATAATTAAAACTAGAAACTCATGTTTCTTGGTGAATCTATTACAATATAATTCACGTTTAGTTTTAAATTTATCGGGTTAAAAATGTGATTCATTAATTTATCTTGAAACATATTAAATGTTTCTTTCATATTAATATCTGAGGTATGATTAATGTATCAACAAGAGGAGGTCCGATGCTCACAGGAAACCACCAATATATGTGAATTTCACTAATATGACTTGCAAAAACCAACAAACAAATGTATCAACAATAAAATAAACAAATCTAAATCTAAAAATATTACAACAGCTATAAATTCAATCAGTAACCAATTTACGTTTTATCCCCTGCGAATTATTTGAATTGGGAGATTAGTATTCATGCCGAGGCATATTAGGGGCTGCCTCCAATTTAACGTTTTGTGCGATAACACGAAAAAAATGTTCCATTCCAGAAGATAAAGCATTCGCCTGTTTTTGGCATATTATAGCACACACACCCACTGATATGAATACAAGCATTTTTTTGTGTGTGTGCTGTACGCAAAATTAGCAGGGCTTGGAAATCGTGAACGTTTATAAATTGGTAGGCCGGTTTTTTGCGGGATGTAAATCTGAATACATATATCAGCCAACCATTCTTTTTTTTGTATGATTAGAATACTTTCTCGTATACAATGGGGTAGTCCTAAAAAAATGATTAAAGTTTAATTTAATTTATTTTGCGTATTGTCCATAACTAGCGTTTACTTTTGTGATATATTTTATGTTGTATATATGTTTGAGACATTCTTTCATTACTCAACTCAAATATCTAATTTGGCTCTACTCCTTTGTTACCTTTTTCATGTTTGGTGGTGACTTTTGAATAGTTAATTTTTATAGTACCTGAATGTCCATCAATACGCATTTGAAGATTTTATACAACTCAAATATCTAATTCGGTGACCTATATCTTCCTAACGCAATAACATTTCAATCTAATCTCACAAGATCTAATCTTACAAGTTCAAAATCATCTGTATGTTTTTATATGTTTATTTTTCATGTTAGTGGTATGAAATGAAAATACCCCTTTACTTTTGTGCTATTGAAAATGTAATCTAGGGAAATGCATTGTGTAACTACCCACGTTTTATTAATCTCTTTGGTTCGAAACCGGGATGAAATATTGAAAAATTTCAATCAGCGTATACACGGCTTCAAATTGAACATCTGTTGTGCGTTTAGCACAAAAAAAACATATAAAATTATGCGCTCTAATTCAATTCCGCAATGAAAGCTCAGCAGGGGCGCGCACACAATCTGCAGCAACGATATGAAAACGTAGCCGCAATATCAAACATAAACTTGACCTGAATGTTCCGCACGTCGGATGTGACACACATATAACACAAAAGCACCCCGCTCAGTCATATACAATTTCCCCCCTTTTCTATATGCATATATTCTGCGTTATTTTGTTTCAAATTTTCGGGTGTCGCCGCGTCCGTTTCTGGGCTTCTGTTTTTGGGGGGATGTTGAAAGTGTGCCGATCGATAGACGGCCTCCACCGGGGTCGTGCGTCTCGGGGTGGAATTCGGTAAGACCGCGCTGTGCCGCGGGAGGGGGCACACCATCCCCACAACGCCGTGACAGTTCAATTGGTCCCCGTGAATTACGGCCGCCGCTATAATTCAAAACCGCCCTCCGATCCAGATACAGATTGCGTCCGTACTTTATCGCCGCTAATGGCTTTACTATACCTAGATGCTGTCACGACGGTATATTCTATAAAATCACTTATTATATTTGAAGCGTGAATTAGGTATTTGATGTAGGTGGGCTTTTTGGTGGCAGGATTAGTACCCCAATTCCAAGTACACAAAAAAAACAGATTTCAGATATTTCTTAAACTTCTTTATAGACACGTGTTTCTATAAGTTTCTCTTCAATTCTTCTGTGATTTGAATGTCCAAGAGTTTTGCTAGTCTTCTTATGGCTCTCGTTTTGTTGAGTTCTTGTTCCATAAACTTTTATAACAAATGTATATAATAAAAAAAGATTTTACAAATATTTAACTAAAATGTTTATGTTTAAAAATCATTTAAAAAACATATATAAGTGTGAATCCACCTCATAGCAATCTATAGATCTAGATTTCGATCTTATTAGATCTCATCAGTGTAGTTCAGCTAGTGAGGATTAATTCACACAATATCTATGATCTAATAAGATTGAAATCTAGGTATGAAGATTGCTAAGAGGTGGATTCACACTTGTATATGTTTTATAAGATAATATTGGCCTTGTGCTGATATTTTAAGCACTGTTGGAATATTATACTATAGAGGGCACTACCCCCTGTTCCTGATAGCATGAGCATATTGACGGTCATTACTATATGGGTGTGCATTGCTAATTGATGTAGTGGCGCCAGATGGCGTTTAACTTTCTTCCTAGGGGGTTAGCTGTATCATTTTAAAAAAAGCAAGGCCCATAACGTTACAGGAATATTTGTCTGATGATTGTTATTAAATTCTAAACAATATATTGAAAGTTTAAAAAAACATCATGGGCGATAGTTTATGAAAAGTTGCAACTTGTTTTATTGAAAATATTATTCAATAAAAAATACTTCCTGTCTACTTTTTTAACTGTACTTTTTTTAAACTACTAAAGTAATGTTTTATAAATAAAATGATTAAATAAAAATATTCATGTATGGGCACATACATTTGTTATAAATAAAAAATTATTTTACAAATATTTAATCAACATGTTTATGTAAAAAAATTATTTAAAAAAAACTAAGGCCCATAATCATACACCAATATATGTCTGATGATTGTTGTTAAATTCTAAACAATATTTTGAGTTTAAAAAAAAATCATGGGCGATAATTTATGAAAAATTGCAATTTGTTTATTGCAAATATTATTCAATAACAGGCTTATAAAAAATACTTGCTGTCTACTTTTTTAACTGTCCTTTTTTGAAACTACGTAATGTCATAAACAAAATGGATAAATAAAAACATTGGTGTATGGGCACATACATTTGTTATAAATAAAAAATGGTTATACAAATATTTCACTAACATGTTTATGTTTAAAAATTATTAAAAAAAAACTAAGGCCCGTAATCGTACACCAATATATGTCTGATGATTGTTGTTAAATTCTAAACAATGTATTGAAAGTTTAAAAAAAAATCATGGACGGTAATTTTTGAAAAATTGCAATTTGTTTATTGCAAATTTTATTCAATAGTAGCTAATAAAATTAACTAAATTCGTCTTTTTTCTTATTTTATGATTACTAAGACATGGGTCAATAATTGTACAAAAAATAATTTTTTTGCACATTCCGTTTACTCACAATGCAACGAGAGGAGTTTAATCATCCGGGCTTTACCTTAACTTCACAGAAAACCTCTGAAAACTGTGCAAGGTGATTCGCGAAAATTCGCTCTATGCTGGAGATCGAACTCAGGCTCCCTAATGTTCAGTATGAGACGAACGACGCCTCTAACCACTCGGCCACTGAACTAGGAGTACATAACAAATGTATTTCTAATACTTAGATAGTTTATAACATCTCCCATTATTTGCAAGTCAATAAAACATATACAATTTTGATTTATTGATTTGATTTCAACTAACATTACATCCGTTCAAAATCCTACAGCCTAACATCGCCTGTATCTTCGCTGAACCTCAGCGGTTCTTTATCAAGTGGCATTCCGTTTCTATTGTAGAAATACTTGATAACTGCTTGTCTGTTGTGCTTACCCGAACTTGGGTCATATGGCATTCGCCTGCCATACGCCATGGTAGTTGTGGGCGGCACTGCCTTATCTATAGCCTAAAACATATTATCATTGATACGATTTGGCCCCAGTAGAAGAAGAAATATTTATAGGTACCTTGATAATAGGAGGTGGAATATATATATATATATATATATATATATATATATATACATACATACATATATATATATATATATATATATATATATATACATACATACATATATATATATATATATATATATATATATATATATATATATATCCTAAAACTTTTCAGAGGGGTCTATAGCTTTGTTTTGAAGAAGTTTTGAATAATGAATAATAAGAGGGGTACATGGAATCATAAATAAAAAGAAGATTAGAAACCCATGATTACAACAAATTATTTTTTAATATTTATTTTCAGCATACAAGGGTTGTCAATTATGTATTGAGAATGAATAACAAAAACAATGATTGGGATGTAGAAACTTATTTATTGATGTTCAAAATAGCTCCTTTAAAGTCTACACTACACTATTTTTGCATTCGATTCAACCTATAAAGATTATACGCCGGATTTAATTTTGAAATGAAACACCGTAAATTCTTTTTTAATTGGGATTTTTTTTATTAATTTATAATTCACATTAATTATGGCATACAACAAACATCATATGTTCAGGTAGGAACTTGCCCCACGCCTTACAAAGCTACCAGTTTGCAGCAATGTGGGTCGGGGTACCATCTGGTAGTCGCAAACGACACTCGAAATAAATAGTAATATAATGAATTTTAAAGTTCATGTAATATTTATTTATGGTATCCACAAATACACAGTAATTATTGATTATCACCCCCCATCGCCGGCTACACGCAGTGTTCCAATTACAGCCCCCGCTGCATTGAAATCAACGTTTATTGTCGCAACCTAGACCCAGTTTTTGGTAAATATTCTTTTAGTATCCGCTTTTATAATTCATGACCGCTGTATAAAAATGGACGCGAGCCATCTAGATGGTAGATAAAACGAATGAAATCGAGGTCAATTGAAACCCATTATGTAATCCATAATAATGTTTATATAGTATGTCTTAAAAAATTCTATTTTCCAATAACAATTAATTCTGAACCAAATAATGTGCAACTAAGATTTTTATTCATTCGTTCACTCGTTAATTATAAAACGATTATTAAACGACCGTTTAATTCCATCTAGTAAATAAAATTTGTAAATCATCCAATTTAATTTGATACAGTCTATATTATACAGTGTGATCCAAATAATCCAAAAAACAGTTAAATAATTTTTAATTCATTATCACTATTTTTTACCAGCATACAAGGGTTGCCAAGAAGTTACAGAATAGACCCTGAGGAAAGTGTTAATTTTTTCATAATCATTTTTCCACTTTATAAAATATGTAATCATCCACCACATACCTATTTGTTTGTTTGTTTTGTTTGTTTGTTTGTCGGAGAAAAACAGGTTAAACAAAGTAATAATTAGCGATAGTCATGGAAACAAAAGAAAATCGTGATACTGAATTAAAAAACTGTCTTTTTATCAATCGTGACATAAAAAAATTACAGATTATTTGAATCACACTCTACTTTCTGTATTCTTTGGAAACTGAAAATTGCCTGTAAATTATCCACAATTCATAGCACTCACAATATATATATGATTAAACAACCACCCCAACCCAGCGCATTCACCAGAAAATGAAAATAAACGAAACACAAAAATTACATTATAAGTGTCCCGTAACACAACCAATTTGAGGGCGGTCCCTTTATTGCCCCCGCCGCTGTGAAATTAGTCCGCTGGTTTTATCGTCATTTTCCGAACGGAATAAATGGCTTTCCATTATTTTTATCAGTTCGTTACGTGAAATTCGTTAACGTGCTGCCTGCGCCGCCGAATATCGACGTTTTTTCCACATTGCATGTCCCGTAATCATACCGTACACTTGCCCTACATAGGCAGAACACAAAAATATCCAAGCGTGCTCGGAGAGTTAGAGCTACCGGCTTCGGGTTAAATGAAATTTTATGTTTTATGGCCCGTATAAAACCGGCGCAGACAATGAATATGCCCGGGGGCGGGGGGTTTGGTTTAATTTATTTTTTAGTTTTTAATGCTCGCCTGGAATTGTTATCTCTTGTGGAAACGTCAGTCACGGTTTTAGATCAAAAGGCGTGTGCTGGTATGGGTTGGATTATTAATCACCGTGATAATGATTAGCGTTAGAACTGATTACAAAAGTTACTTTCGTTTATCGTTCAGAAGCTGTACTGGGTTGTTCATTACGTCTTCGATTATGAGTCGCTCGCTCCTGAGGCGCTCCTTTAGCATGGTTTAGCATTTTTAGTCGCCCCCGTATGCGCTATATCTAATTGAATAACTTTTTCATTGTAATTCATTGTGTTTTTGCAGTACATTGAGATATTATCTAAAATTATTTTTGTACTCATGTCCTAAAACAAGTCATTTCCTGCATTGATTTGGGTGCTAGAAATTCTACTTCCCGTACTAGTGCATAGTTCAGTCCGGGGGATAAGCTATCGAAGGAGTTCTAAACATAAAATTTGTCCAATGAGATATCTTCATTATCTTGAAAGATATGGCTTGTAAGAGTTGAAATTAGTATTATCACACATTGCTGTAAAAATATCTATTCATCATGATGCAATTTTAATATTTTGTATGTTATTCTTGTTTAAAAATGTATTAAATACTCAATTACAAAGACTCCAATGAGTTATCTTCATTATCTTCAAAGATATGGCTTGTGAAATTTGAAATTTGTTTTATCATACATTCCTGCCAAAATACCTATTCATCATGATGCAAATTTAAGATTTTGTATGTTATTCTTATCTAAAAATAAATTAAAAACTCAATTATAAATACTCCAATGAGTTATTTTCATTATCTTCAAAGATATAGCTTGTAAAAGTTGAAATTTATATTATCACGCATTCCTGCAAAAATACCTATTTATCATGATGCAATTTTAAGATTATTTGTGTTATTCTTACCCAAAAATAAATAAAGAACTCAATTATAAAGACTTCAATGAGTTATCTTCATTATCTTCAAATATATGGCTTGTGAAATTTGAAATTTGTGTTATTGTATGCCAAAATACTTATTCATCATGATGCAATTTTAAGATTTTGTGTGTTATTGCTGTCTATAAATGTATGAAAAACTCAATTATAATAACCCCAATGAGATATATTTATTATCTTCAAAGATATAGCTTGTTTAATTTGAAATTTGTATTATCACTTTCTGCTAATGAAAACTGTTCCTCATTATGTAATTCGCGGTTTTTATTTATTACACTAATCAGGAAATGTATTAATAACTCAATTTTAGGAACTCTAAAGACCTTAGTGATATATCATCATTGTCTTCAAAGATATGGCGTATTAAATTTCAAATTTATATTATCAGTCTTTTCTGCGGAAAACAGTTTCTCATTATGCATTGTGTACATTTAGGATTTTTTTTTTGGTGCACTGATAGATATATTAAGAACTCAATTTTAAAAACTCAAATGAAATATCTCCATTATTGGCTTGTAAAAGTTGAAAATTGTATTATCACACATTTCTGCAAAAAATAGGATTCATCATGATGTAATTTTAGAATTTCTTGTATTACACTTGTCCATAAATGTATGAAGATCTAAATTCCAAAGACCCTAATGATATATCTTCATTATCTTCAAAGAACTGGCTTATTAAATTTGAAATTTGTATTATCAGTATGTTTAGCCTACACCGAAAGGTAAAACGCAAATAGATAATATATTTGTATTATCAGTCTTTAATTTTCCAAGTGTGCACTACAAAATCATACCTATATCAGCATACAGTTTGACTAAATTAAACACAGCGTACATAATAATGTCCATGCAGATATATCGGGCGGTACGTGCGTCTGAAAGTTCTCAACACTGACAAACAAACGGCTGCAAATGACAATGCACAGCGGGTCAAGTTTGGCCTGGATAATCTGCGGCTTTTGGATCGAACGCTTCTGCAAACTTTTCCGGTTCGACCGCAATTACAACTACTGCCACAAATAAACAAACCGGAAAATAGCAAACTTCAATGATCTGTGATTATGGGAAACCGAGTGAGTTTTAACCTGATATTTGAAAATATTTCAGGTTAAAAAATTCACCAGGTATATAGGGATGTTTCCTATTATCACTGATCATTTCAGTTTGCCATTTTCCGGTTTTGTTTATTTGTGGCAGTAATCAAAATTGAATCATTCTGAGTGGGAAACAAATTAGATTTAAAATTAGTTTTGAATGGTGACTAGTGATTTGAATTAGGGATTAATAAGTGTATTCAAGTCGAAGATCATAATTTTGAGCACTTACTTTAATTGAAACTAGAAAAACAAAAATAAAAATAAAAGAAAAAAATTGAATTTTGTACATTACATCGTTATATTTCATGAATCGAAAAGTTTCAGGCAAATTCTTCGTACTTTTAGCCATAGAGTCCGCAATAATAATTGTGGGTTCGTATTTATTTATTTATTTAACCCCCTTTAAGGGTAAGCAGTACAAATACTGGTACCCAGAACCTACACTTTACCGAAAATAATAATTTAAAGATAAAGTAAAATTAATTAAAGTAAAATTAAAATAAAATAACATAGAAAGCAAAAATAATATATATATATATATATATATATATATATATATATACAGAATCAGTAAATCAGACAATTTAATATTTTAAAGTCACCCCCTCCTCACCTACAGCCCCTGGGGGAGGCAAACTAATTTTAAAGCTAATGTAATACCAACTCTACTGACATTTTTTCGTGCGTATTTTTTGAAATATTTGAAAATATCAGGTTAAAAAACTCTTGGAATAACCAAATATTATTTATTGTGAAAACCTACGGTATTATTATTTTATACCTGTCTATTAATATTATCCCACACATCGGGCTGATGCTGTCTATTATCCCTCTTCCTCCGCTCATCCCATAGTGGAAGCATTCTGGTATATTGAAAGAATTGATCATATGCACTCAGTTTCAAATCTTCACGTTTGTTATTGAAAAACGTGATGTCTTCTTCCAGATCAATTTTTTGCAGTGGCTACAAATAATTTAATTCAGCTTTTGAATGCAAATAATGCGGAATAATATTCATTTTTTTTGTGAATGAATATAATAATTTAGAGACAGAAATTTCACCGCTATGAATAATCACCAGATTTATGAATATTAATTAATTTAAGCTCGTAAATTTACATTACGAACATCGTGGGTGCTATCAACTACAACTCTGTGGTAGCGCGACTAGCCGGAGACGTGAGTTCCACCGGAGTGTGATTTTTTTAAGCCTAAATGGGACGCATTTCTGCAGAAAGGAACCAATCCAGCTAATGTTAATGTTATATATCTTTTTAACAAAAAAATCTGCTCTTTCCATTGGTACAAACGGCTTGTAAACTTTACATTTCCTGACTTAACCCCTTTTGCCCAAACACCAGTGATTTAAAATGATCTTTATAGGGCTATCAGCCGTGAGGCTCAGAGGAGTTTAATCACCCGGTATTTACCTTAACTTCACAGAAATCCAGTGATTTATAAAGTTAAATTGTTTACCTTGAGTATAAAAGTAAGATAAACAAACATATTTTGTGGGTCCCTGGTGTAGAAAGAAGGTGCAATTAATTAATGTAATGTTTAAATAAATTCCTTACCAATTTCTGCTCTTCAAATTTATCATACATGTACGCCACACATTTGAACTTCTGATTGGGCGTGAATTGTAGAGCCATTCTGGTTTATTTTTCGTTTTGTATAAAATTATTAAAGATGTAAATTTCGTTTTAGTAACGGTATACAGCAATGTCATATGACTGTCATGCCATAATCATAGATATCTGTATGCGGTTTAAATTTATCAACGTAGATACTTTGATTATTGATTAGTCTTTTTAACATAATTTTTTCGATCTTTCTGTTGCCTATCTAGAGCCCTTCTTCCGTATCGGCCCTGAGCATGTGCATAGTTACGACCCTGTATACAATATAAAATTGCGGGATATCCATTGGTAACTAATTTCAGGACTCTATACGCCTTACCCGTTTTATTAGTTCTTATCGCAATTATAAGGCACGGTTGTATAAAACAGCAAACGCTGACAAACGTTGAACATCTAGGTGATGATTAATCAATGTTATTATTTAATCAAGATTCAAATATAAAACGAATCTACAGAATTGAAACAGTTTTACAAAGAACATAAAACAGGAACTAATAAATCTAATCTCGACACGACCGAAAAGGGCTAAAAGAGATATAAAAAGAAATCGAATTGTTAACATTTTGATTGATGCCCACTTGTCTCTCTCCCCCCCGTATCAACGATCAACATTTACAAATTACAAACCATTTGGGTCTGCAACAAGCGTCCCTTAACTATTTTACATAATTGCCTATTCCCCGAATTGGAAAACTTCTGCCGTAAACCCCCCGCGTACTCATTTAAATAAATTTCGGATGTCACGCCGGCGTTTTGCATATAAAATTTTTAGGCATCCGCCACACACCAAAATTAAACACTAAACAACCTTAATGGCAGAATTATACAGGATGTTATTTCGAACGCACTTTTAACTGAAAGGGCCACGTCTGTATAATCTGCATGTAAACATAGCACGTATGACTGCAGTCGCGCAGATAAACTCGACACCATTGTTTTTTCCACAATGGCACGAGTTTTGAGCTGCGCGCAATCTAATAATTGATAACTGAAATTAATTAAAGCTCAAAATGACAGTGATGTGATTATTTTGTATTGTGAGTGGCAACATTTTTAATGGATGGATTTAACTAAAATTCAAATTTAACGTGGTAAACTATAATTCATATCAATTACAATTATCGTGCGTTATATTCACAGTACTTTGATCAAAATAGTATCCTCTAACTAATATCTGATTCGTAATTTTTTAATTTAACAATCCAAAAAGACTATGAATAGTTGAGATACATATTTCATACTTTGTAGGGGATAAGTACGACTATTTATAATAAATTCAGCGTAATTACATACAATTTTGAAAATTACATAAAGAGTTATGGTGTTTTTTGTACGTCAACTAATATCATATTCATAATTTTTGAATTTAACAATCCAAAAAGACTATGAATAGTTGAGATACATATTTCATACTTTTTAGGGACTAAGTATGACTATTTTTAAATATAATCAGCATAATTTTATAAAATTTTGAAAATTACAAACAGAGTTAATGTTCTTTTTACCCGCTGACTAATGTTAGATTCGTAATTTTTGAGTTTAACAACCCAAAAAGACTACAAACAGTTAAGATACATATTAAATACTTCGTAGAGTCTAAATATGACTCTTTGTGAATAGATTCAGAGAAACTTTAGAAAATTTGGAAAATTACAAACAGAGTTATGGTACTTTTTATCACTTGACGACAATACAATTTGTAATGTTTGAGTTTAACAACTCAAAAAAACTACGAATAGTTGAGATACACAGTTCATACTTGGTAGGGGCTAAGTATGACTATTTATAATAAATTCAGCGTAATTTAATAAAATTTTGAAAATTACAAACAGAGTTATTGTACTTTTTACTCGATGACCAATGTCAGATTCCTAATTTTTGTGTTTAACAACCCAAAAAGACTACAAACAGTTAAGATACATATTTCATACTTTGTAGAGTCTAAATATGACTCTTTGTAAATACATTCAGAGAAACTTGGTAAATTACAAACAGAACTATGGTACTTTTTATCTTTTGACTACAATAAAATTTGTAATGTTTGAGTTTAAAACCCAAAAACACTACGAATAGTTGAGATGCACATTTCATACTTTGTAGGGGCTAAGTATGAGCATTTCTAAATATATTTAGCGTAATTTTATAAAATTTAAAAAACTACAAACAGAGTTATGGTACTTTTGATCTCCTAGGTAATGTTAGATTTGTAATTTTTGAATTTAACCCCAAAAAGACTACGAATGGCTGAAATACATATTTCAAGCATTTCTAGGTCTAACTATGACTATTTGTGGATACATTCAGACTACTTTGATCAAATTTTTAAAACTAAAAACAGAGTTATAGTACTTTTTATCCCCCAACTAATATCAGATTCGTAATTTTTGAATTTAACAATCCAAAAAGACTATTAATAGTTGAGATACACATTTCATACTTTGTAGGGACTAAGTATGACTATGTGTAAATATATTCAGCATAATTTTATAAAATTTTGAAAATGACAAACAGAGTTAGTGTATTTTTTTACTCGCTGACTAATGTCAGATTCCTAATTTTTTAGTTTAACTAGCCAAAAAGACTACAAACAGTTAAGATATATATTTGATACTTTGTAAAATCTAAATATGACTCTTTGTAAATACATTCAGAGAAACTTTATAAAATTTGGAAAATTACAAACAGAGTTATGGTACTTTTTATCCCTTGACTACTATCAAATTTGTAATGTTTAAGTTTAAAAATCCAAAAAAAACTACGAATAGTTGAGATACACATTTCATAATTTGTGAGGATTATTTGTAAATATATTTAGCCAAATTTTATAAAACGTAATTTAATAATATTTTAAAAATTACAAACAGAGTTATGGCACTTTTTGTTCATCAACTAATATCAGATTCACAATTTTTGAATTTAGCAACCCAAAAAGTCTATAAATAGTTGTAGTACACATTTCATACTTCGTGAGAACTATTTGTAAATATATTCAATGAAATTTTATAAAACTTTGGAAACTACAAACAGAGTTATAGTACTTTTTATCCCCTGACAAATGTAGCATTTGTAATTTTTGAGTTTAACAATTCAGAAAAACTATCAATAACTGAGATACACATTTCATATCTTGAAGGGTCTAAGTATGACTATTTATAAATATATTCAGCGTAATTTTATAAAAAATTTAAAATTACAAACTGAGTTATGGTATTTTTTCCTTGCTGACTGTCAGAGTTGTAATTGTTGAGTTTAACTTCCAAAAAAAGACTACGCATGGTTGAAATATATATTTCATACCTTTCAAAGTCTAACTATGACTATTTGTGGATATAATCAGAGTACTTTTATCCAATTTTGAAAACTACAAACAGAGTTATAGTACTTTTTGTTTCCCAACTAATATTAGATTCGTAATTTTTGAATATAGCAACCCAAAAAGTCTATGAATAGTTGAAATACACATTTCATAATTTGTGAGGATTATTTGTAAATATATTTAGCCAAATTTTATAAAACTTTGGAAACTACAAACAGAGTTATAGTACTTTTTAACCCCTCACAAATGTAGGATTTGTAATTTTTGAGTTTAACAATTCAGAATAACTATCAATAACTGAGATACACATGTCATATCTTGAAGGGTCTAAGTATGACTATTTATAAATATATTCAGCGTAATTTTATAAAATTTTGAAAATTACAAACAGAGTTATGGTATTTTTTCCTTGCTGACTAATGTCAGAATCGTAATTGTTGAGTTTAACAACCTAAAAAGACTACGAATGGTGGAAATACATATTTCATACTTTTCAAAGTCTAATTATGACTATTTGTGAATATATAATATGAGTACTTAGAGTACTTTTACCAAATTTTGAAAACTACAAACAGAGTTATAGTACTTTGTGTCTCCCAACTAATATTAGATTCGTAATTTTTGTATTTAACAACCCAAAAATACTATGAATAGTTAAAATACACATTTCATACTTTGTGAGGACTATTTGTAAATATATTCAGCGAAATTTTATAAAATTTAGGAAACTACAAACAAAGTTATAGTACTTTGTATCCCCTCACAAGTGTAGGATTTGTAATTTTTGAGTTTAACAATCCAGAAAACTACCAATAACTGAGATACATATTTCATATATTAAAGGATCTAAGTATGACTATCTATAAATATATTCAGCGTAATTTTATAAAATTTTGAAAATTACAAACAGAGTTATGGTACTTTTTACTCGCTGACTAATATCAGATTTGTAATTGTTGAGTTTAACAACCTAAAAAGACTACGAATGGTTGAAATACATATTTCATACTTTTCAAAGTCTTACTAGGACTATTTGTGGATATACTTAGAGTACTTTTATCAAATTTTGAAAACTACAAACAGAGTTATAGTATTTTGTGTCTCCCAATTAATATTAGATTCGTAATTTTTGTATTTAACAACCCAAAAATACTATGAATAGTTGAGATACAGATTTCATACTTTGTAGGGACTAGGTATGACTATTTGTATATATATATTCAGTGTAATTTTATAAAACTTTGACAGTTATTGTATTTGTCTTCAGATCCATGTCAGAATAATATTTTTTTAGTTTAACAACCCAACATAGTAAGAATAGTTGAGATATATATTTTAAACTTTGTAGGGTCTAATTATGACTATTTGTGGATATATACATCATTTTTTTATAACATTTTTAATACAAAAAACAGAGTTATGGTACTTTTTGTACTCTAATTAATGTCATATTTGTAATTTTTAAGTTTAACATCGCAAAAAGACTATGAATAGTTGAGATACACATTTTATACTTTGTAGGGGCTAAGTATAACTATTTTTAAAAAAATTCAGCAAATTTTTATAAACTTTGGAAACTACAAACAGAGTTATAATCCTTTTTATCATCTGACTAATGTAAGATTTGTAATTTTTGAGTTTAACAACCCAAAAAGACTACGAATAGTTGAGATACACAGTTTATACTTTATAGGGGCTAAGTTTAACTATTTATAAATATACTCAGAAAATGTGTATATATTTTGGGAACTACAAACAGAGTTATAGTACTTTATATCCCCTGACGAATGTAGGTTTTATAATTTTTGAGTTTAACAACCCAAAAATCTTACGAATAGTTAGGATAAACATTTCATACTTTGTAGGGGCTAAGTATTGCTATTTGTAAATATATTTAGCATAGTTTTATAAAAAAAAAAAATTAAAACTACATACAGCGTTATAGTAGTTTTTATCCCCTGACTAATGTCAAGTTTGTAATTATACTACTCTCGCGTTGATATAGTCCCCATTTGACGAACAAAACTGGCAGTAATAAAAAATATTGCATATGCATTGTCAGTATCAAAGTCATAAATGACAACTGAGTCGACTTAAAAACATTTTTATATTATAAGGAAAATATTACAATCTATTAGCACTCACATTTTTGGCGAATTTTATTAACAGCACTTGTGTACTTTTCAAAGTAGTGTAGACCAACGTAGTACATATAATTTATTTAATTAATTAATTTAAACCCTTAAGAACCCCATCACCCCACGGACACAGTACAGAATATAATATATTATAGTTTTAGTAGTAATTTCCTAAGTAAGTACATAATGTATCATCAGCTGAAAGACAAGAAAGACAACAACGAAACAACACAACGTGCAAAAGTAAAGTGTAATAGCAAGCAGGCATGCGAAGGGTTTGGGGGGTTTGAATATAATAATTAAAATAAAAAATAAAGAAGTAGGTCTCTCTTCGCAGAGAGATTTCTGGGGCACTCACCAAAGCTTGCGCCGCGGCTTGGTGCTGGAAATAACGAAGCAGACATTTAATTAAACAGCCATTACACTAAAAGATAGATTAATACTTGCAACGAGCACCGCCGGTTTTTGGCTCGGTTTGGTGGTGCGTTGTGCAGTATTAATTTGCAAAATTATATCGACAACATGGAACATGGTGCCCATATAATTTAACTTAACATAGAGGTTGTGAGAGAGATAGAGAAGTATATTTGGGAGGGTAAGTTTTGTATGTGGTAAGAGAGGATACATTGAAATCAATACAAACAGCATGCTTATAAAACTGGAACAGTTGTATACATTACAAAATGTTGCAATGGGTGATGTGTTTGTGTGTGTTGTGGGGTGTGATTTCTATGGTTATTCATTCACATTTGAAGTTTTTTGAAAGAGGTTTATTGTGGGTCACACAGAGCGTGCTATAATACTACCAAACATATACTAACAATATTTATTTGTGCAATTATTTAGAACAATTATATAATAACTAGTAATATTAAAAGAAAATATAGATATTTCCGTGTATTTTCGTTCGTACGTACAAAACTCCCCAAATTCTAAATTTAATACTGTTTTAGCTAGAAATCCGTTAAAAAAAGTTGTTAATTTTAGGGGGGCTTAGTATTGATATGTAAATATTTGTAGGAGTATTCTTGTAGCGATTGATTACATGGCATTCTTGTGGACTTTAAATAATAATAAACATCTTTACTGATTGTATTGTATTACAGCTTCTCTAATTGTGGACCGACCGTGGATTTGTTTGAAGAAAACACTGGTTTTACATTAAAATACTTTATTATACAGAGGGAGACATGTTACTCGTCTCGCTTACGGTGTAAAATTCTTCGTCTAAAGTCCGTATGCCATTATATAGTTTCTTATATCGTTTTCGATGCAGACACAAACTACATAGTGTCATACACACATGTAGAAAATGATATAGCGTCGGAATAATATAATATATATATATATATATATATATATATATATATATATATATATAATTCACTTAACAATAACAACACCGTAATACACAATGTTAATTTTCCATTTAGAAACAGTTATACAGTTTAATATATCAATTCTTATATATAAAACGATATAGGAAACTACATAATGTCATAACGGGCTAAGGACGATATTATACGCCCTCTCCTCCCACGCATCATAACCACTTAAGGGTGGTAAATATATATATATATATATATATATATATAAACTACCCGGAACACTGATTGATACAAATTTCTCTCTAGAGAAAGTGAATAAAAACGCCTCACAAAAAGAATAATAAACTTTTTAAGTCTTTATTTTTCTAAAAATCAGAAACAATTTCTAACAATAAATTTAAAAGTGGCTGACAAATTGCACAGTAGACCGCCGCCGTCCACAAACGGCATTGTGTCTCTGACATTCGTGTCGCAGCCCCCAGGCTGATAACAGATCATCTGGTGCGGTGCACGACTGAAGGCGGCTCGCGACATTTTCGCACATTCCTCTGGATTATCGAACGACCTAGTTGTATGATGGAGAAATCCATACTCCAGAGTGGTTGCGACCTTTCGCCTTATTTATACGAATACAAAAGGACCTTGGGGACGGGCGTAAGGTCCCCAAGTAGGCACTTCACAATATTTATGACACACACACGCATCTGGAGTGGAGTTATGTTGGTTGTATTGTACAAACCATTCTAGTTCTTTACATCATTAAGAGCGTAATATTAAAATTAGTGATGATCATAATAGTATAACGATGATTAGTAAGTGTAAAAAAGTTAATACTATTTATGAATATATTTAACGCAATTTTATATAATTTTTAAACCAGAATTGTAGTACTTTTTGTCACTCTACAAATATATTTGTAATTTTTGAGTTTTTTAAAATACTGTTTGTTGCATTTTACCTTTTGTATGCTATTCAAGTCAGTGTGGGTGTGTAAAAACACTAGTTTAATCATGTTCTTGAACATATAATGCATGTTGTAGTAACCAATCAGTTTCTGAACGGAATTTCCTGTATATATTATAGAACTACTATAAATTGTGTTCCCCTTAAACTAATGCACGCCTCGCCATGGGTATTAGCAGCACACGCTGCCTGTCCAATTAACGCATTTACCTCCAGCATCGAGCGTAATTTTATTAAATAATGTAGTGCTGGAAATCTCTCGTGCGCCCTCCTGCCTTAATTTGATAACGCGGACGCGGAAGCGGCTTCTCATTAATAATGGGCCGCCCCTCCGGAGCAAAAACCGATTGCTCCTCTTATTTCCGCATAATAAAACAATTAGAAAGCCGATTGTGACGGGAGATAATAAGGGCCGCATTTATATAGAACGCATAAAACTCTCATTCGGCTAGGTAATTAAAGCGCATCTTGGGTGCCGGCTCTTCATCATCGCTGCCTGCTGGAAACGGCCGTTATCGGAAGACTTATTGTTGGTCCGACAGGGGTTTGGCAGGGCGGGATGGCCACAAAATATCGCGAGGGGTGGAGATATTTAGGTTACTATACTGCGGCAAATGCGGCGGTTGAAAGGAGCTTGCCTTCGCAGTTTTCGGGAAACTCATGCAATTATATTACTTATGAAAGAACACCCACGAATAAAAATAATTCTATATATATCTGATGGGATTTGAACTCACGCGCCCCAATTATCCAACTACTAAGTTCGCAACAATATATTTTATGGTAAACATGAATTTTAAAAATAGATATTCATCAAAATGCGTACGCGGATCATTTTGTTGAACATTTATTTTATATTAAAATATCCCACGCCAATACTGAAAAATTTAAAAAAAACTGTATAGGGCTGCCGTGAGGGTTTTCCGCCATTCAAGGAAGACGCTCAGAGGAGTTTAATCACACGGTATTTACCTTAAGTAACAGAAAACCTCTGAAAAAGAGTGAAAGGTAATTCGCGAAAATTCGCTCGAAAGGGTACGAAGTCAGCCTCCCTAATGCTCATGCATTTATGTTGTGCTTTTAATAATTGCCAATCAAATTACATTTTTTATTGGTATGAGACGGACGAAGCCTCACGCGGCCACTGAACTGGGTTTAAAACTTAATTTTGATTTTGATTTCCATACTAATTGAGCTACTCTACTCCACTCAGTTTTTTTTAACTGCAATTTGGTATGTCATAAATTTTCACCACATCCCGCGCGTGCATATAAAAAAATATTGCTAAAATGGTGTGCTGAAATTCTCTCCGAGCTCGCCATTGCTTATGATTACAGATATATTTCCTCGCGTGTAATTTTCCATTATTTCGGACACAATAAGGCCGTGTAAGCCCAGCAGAATGGTATTTGTAGGCCCGTCGATGCCCCGGGAATGTCACGAGAAGCTTTGTGTGAGGAATGCGGTGGTGGTGGCGTGGCGCTTGCTAAGGGGCGAGAGAATTTTGCGCACAAGGGCGGGCGCAGGGCGAGGTTTATACACCAGCAATTTGCGCTCGGGGTGAAACAGATACCTCTTTGTATAAAACGAAATGCACCCTTCTCAGAAGAAACTGAGACGTGCATCAATCATAGTGACAGTATTGCTTATGGATGAAAGAAGAAGGAACGAGTATAATAAAGAAACCTTCGTATATTTGTAACAATTTGTAATGCTCGATAGCCAGCCTTATTAAGATTAAATAATTAAACTAAAAATCTGGCTGGGATTTTTTTTTGATTACAAAACAAGACTTGATTATTCATAGGTCATAGATTCAATTAATTTAATTGATTTTTTTTTAAATTGGGAAAAATAGTGTGTAGTTGATAACTTGATCATTCATAGGTCATAGAATCAATTAATTTAATTAATTTTTAATTTCGAAAAATAGTGTGTAGTTCACCTAGTGATAAGAGGCGCTGTCCGTCTCGTACTAATAAAAAAATGTAATTTGATTTGCAATTATTAAAAGCACAAAATAAATTCATGTTTAAATTTTAAAAACTGTTTGAATTTTTGATTTTTTGTTGAATTTTCCATATATCTAAATATTCTGACTTTTCATAGAATCATTAAAACAATTAATTAAAATCACAACAAATAATATTGAGTAAATAAATTTATATTTTGTGCACTATATATAATTTTAAGTTTAACAATCTAGAAACACTACCAATAGTTGAGATACACATTCCATATTTTGAATGATCTAAGTATGACTATTTATAAATATATACAGCGTAATTTTATAAAATTTAAAAATTACAAACAGAGTTATGATATTTTCATTACTTTCTAACTATGACTATTTTTGGATATATTCAGAATACTTTTATCAAATTTATAAACCTACAAACAGAGTTATAGTACTTTATGTCTCCCAACTAATATCAGATTCGTTATTTGTGAATTTAAGAACCCAAAAAAACTATGAATAGTTGAGATACACATTTTATACTTGGTTAGGACTGTTTGTAAATATATTTAACGAAATTTTATAAAACTTTGGAATATGACTATTTATAAATATATTCAGCGTAATTTTATAGTATTTTAAAAATTACAAACAGAGTTATATTTTTTACTCGCTGACTAATGTCAGATTCGTAATTGTTGAGTTTAACTTGCTAAAAAGACTAAAAATGGTTGAAGTATATATTTCATACTTTTCAAAGACTAACTATGACTATTTTTGGATATATTCGGATTACTTTTATCAAATTTAGAAAACTACAAACAGAGTTATAGTACTTTTTGTCTCCCAACTAATATTAGATTCGTAATTTGTGAATTTAAGAACCCAAAAAAACTATGAATAATTGTGATACATATTTTATACTTTGTTAGGACTATTTGTAAATATATTTACCGAAATTTTATAAAACTTTGGAAACTACAAACAGAGTTAGAGTACTTTTTATCCCCCGATAATTGTAGGATTTGTAATTTTTGAGTTTAACAATCCAGAAAAACTATAAATAACTCAGATACACATTTCATATTTTGAGGGGTCTAAGTATGACTATTTATAAATATATTCAGCGTAATTTTATAAAATTTTAAAAATTACAAACAGAGTTATGATATTTTTTACTCGCTGACTAATGTCAGATTCGTAACTGTTGAGTTTAACTTCCTAAAAAGACTACGAATGATTGAAATATATATTTCATACTTTTCAAAGTCTAACTATGACTATTTTGGGATATATTCAGATTACTTTTATCAAATTTAGAAAACTACAAACAAAGTTATAGTACTTTTTGTCTCCCAACTAATATCAGATTCGTAATTTGTGAATTTAAGAACCCAAAAATACTATGAATAATTGTGATACATATTTTATACTTTGTTAGGACTATATGTAAATATATTTAACGAAATTTTATAAAACTTTGGAAACTACAAACATATTTATAGTACTTTTTATGCCCTGATAATTGTAGGATTTGTAATATTTGAGTTTAACAATCCAAAAAAACTATAAATAACTCAGATACACATTTCATATTTTGAGGGGTCTAGGTATGACTATTTGTAAATATATTCAGCGTAATTTTATAAAATTTTAAAAATTACAAACAAAGTTATGATATTTTTTACTCGCTGACTAATGTCAGATTCGAAATTGTTGAGTTTAACAACCTAAAAAGACTACGAATGGTTGATATATATTTTTCATAATTTTCAAAATCTAACTATGACTATTTTTTTATATATTCAGATTACTTTTATCAAATTTAGAAAACTACAAACAGAGTTATAGTACTTTTTGTCTCCCAACTAATATCAGATTCGTAATTTGTTAATTTAAGAACGCAAAAAAACTATGAATAATTGTGATACATATTTTATACTTTGTTAGGACTATTTGTAAATATATTTACCGAAATTTTATAAAACTTTGGAAACTACAACCAGAGTTATAGTACTTTTTATCCGCCGATAATTGTAGGATTTGTAATTTTTGAGTTTAACAATCCAGAAAAACTATAAATAACTCAAATACACATTTCATATTTTGAGGGGTCTCGGTATGACTATTTATAAATATATTCAGCGTAATTTTATAGAATTTTGAAAATTACAAACAGAGTTATAGTATTTTTTACTCGCTCACTAATGTCAGATTCGTAATTGTTATGTTTAACAACCTAGAAAGACTACGAATGGTTGAAATATATATTTCATACTTTTCAAAGTCCAACTATGACTACTTTTGGATATATTCAGATTACTTTTATCGAATTTAGAAAACTACAAACAGAGTTATAATACTTTTTGTCTCCCAACTAATATCAGATTAGTAATTTTTGTATTTAACAACCCAAAAATACTATGAATAATAGAGATTACACATTACATACTTTGTGAGGACTTTTTGTAAATATATTCAGCGAAATTTTATAAAACTTTGGAAACTACAAACAAAGTTATAGTAGTTTTTATCCCCTGACAAATGTAGCATTTGTAATTTTTGAATTTAACAATCCAGAAAAACTACCAATAATTGAGATACACATTTCATATTCTGAAGGGTCTTAAGTATGACTATTATATATATTTATATTCGGCGTAATTTTATAACATTTTGAAAACTAATAACAAAGTTATGGTATAAACAGTACCATAACTTTGTATCTCGCTGACTAATATCAAAAAAATCAATGATTGCTGTACTGACTTTAGACAATTACAAACTTTACTAATCATGTTCGTTCACACTGTAACATAATTAACACCTGTAATTAATATACTTCATTCATACCCACTGGCATTGTATTTTATTGTTATTATGACACTATGTAAATGTCTGGCCGCTGCACGACTCTCAGAAAATTAAACCCGTGTCGTTCGCGTGAACGTGCACGAGTTCAACTGGAACCCATTCCGCCGATAAATGGAAATGCAAATGAGCTGATTTGCATTTCACAATAAATTCGCCGCAATTAAAATCTTCCGGCGTCCTTGCGCTCGCATAATCCGCAGAGCGACTACTGTTTCAATAATAACACTGTAACACGCGCTTAAAGTTTTCGGTTTTATAATTCTATAAAATCTTTGTATTTATTACTGCAAAACTACGGTGGCGTCGTTTTCGTAATGGCCGACTACGGTTGCCATAGTAACGAATCAACAAATTTATATGAATGTAAAGATAATAATATTTTAATGTTGAAATTCTAAAGGGGCTTAAAAATGTTTATCTTTTTAATATTTTTGTTTGTTATTATTAATTTTAAGGGTTGACAGATAGTAGAATATTATTTTTTTGTAATCAAATCATAAAATATGTAGCAGAGCCATTCAACGTAAAGTTTATCAGTTATCATAAAGATACATAGTGAGTGAGTGAGAAATATAAATGATTCAATTAATAGCTAGTAAAAGATAGTTAGTTATTAGTATATAAGAGTATTTTAATATACGAGCCACCCACGTCATGTGCATTTAATAAGTTTCCCTCCATTACCTTTCACGCACCACCCTTCGTTCAGAACAATTTTACCCGACACGTCAGTTGAGCAGACAGCTTCAATTTCATACATCATCCGCATTGCTAGTGCTTCACGTGCCGATAAAAATATAATAAAAGTATGAGCCGCTCAGCATCGTCCGAGCTGCCACACAGCAGGCGCGTTATCGACATCACTGTTCGTCCAGGAATAAATAAAACGATAGAGAGGAGGGAAACAAGTTGCTGCCAACGCACCTTCTAAATATTCACAGCTTATAGGGAATGTCAATCTATAATAGAATATTTAGCAGAGTTTAAGTTAACCCCTTAATAATACAATTTCAAAATTCAGACTATATGACTAGTATTGACGTGATCCCATCCTTAAGGTCGTTTTAGACAAGACAATTTCTTAGCTCAAAAGTTGTTCAAGAAATGCATTCATATATCTTCCTCCCATACAATTTGTTCTTGACAAATAGAACGCGTTATATTTTTCCTTTAGATCTACCATTCAATTCAATATTTCAAATAATTTGCTGTATGATACGGGACAATTTAGATTGTCTCGCACCTTGACTGAAGGTCGTTTTAGATAAGACAATTTCTTGACTCAAAAGTTAGTCAAGATGCGAGACAATCTAAATTGTCTCGTATCATACAGCAAATTATTTGAAATATTGAATTGAATGGTAGATCTAAGGGAAAAATATAACGCGTTCTATTTGTCAAGGACAAATTGTATGGAAGGAGGATATATGAATTAATTTCCTGAACAACTTTTGAGGTAAGAAATTGTCTTGTCTAAAACGACCTTAACTTTTGAGTCAAGAAATTGTCTTGTCTAAAACGACCTTAACTTTTGAGTCAAAAAATTGTCTTGTCTAAAACGACCTTTAAGGTACAATATTATACCCTGGTGTAAGTGTACCCTCCAACCAATTATCCAGAAATAAGTAGAATACACGAAACAAACAAATAAATTAAGCGTTGTTTGTATTATTTTCATCAAAACTGATAGCTTGTTAATTTTTTTTAATTTTCCGTTAATATACGTGTGAAATTCAAACAGAACATTTTAATGCGCGTGGGATGTCAACAGTGTAAACAATTAAATTTTAATTGGAGCCTTTTTCACAAATATTTGCGCCGGACGCGTTCATTAAGCGGCCGCATAGTACAAGTTTAATTAATTAATTAACAATGAAAATTAACACCAGCCAGCGGTCGCACATTTATTAGTTTACAACCCAACTATTTTGTAATTTATATATATATATATATATATATATATATATATATATATATATAATTTTGTTTTATTAGATATTTGCCACTACAATCTCAGTAGTGGGTACATGAGCATATTTATTAATCTTAGGTGCCTTCTTTTAACCGCACCGTGGCGCATCAATACTACGTTTTACTGTCTTACACCGGTTGTAAGGGATGAGTTACAACCGGTGTACGACAGTAAAACTTGAAGCGATCCAAAGTTTTGCTGTCGAGAATTTTTGTGAAAGTTTTGTGCGAATATGCCAAATAAAGGTCTTTGTTTTGCTGTCGTGCACCGGTTGTAAGGGACCAGGTAGAATTGTGCGCATCGGGAGCGACAAATAGAACAAGATACAATACGCTTGGAGCAGCAAGAAGTGATAAACGAAAACAGCTCTTATAAATTCAGCTTCAAATTAGTAATTTTATATGTAGGTAACGGAGTTTAATTATAAAAAAACTTACATCTTTATAGCGCTATTAGGATTTTTCGACGGTAAAGGCAGAAGTTCGATGAAGTGGATAATTAAACTTCTCTATTTAATCATCCACTTCACAGAAAACCTCTTCAAAACTGTGATTCGCGAAAATTCGCCCCGATGGTGTTTGAACTTACGCTCCACGATGTTTAATACACAATGTACTGAGCTGGGTAGTTTATTTGTAAAAAAAACATCTATCATTATAGCCTAATGCCCGTATTCACCAACAACCCATAAACTTTATAGGTCCCATAAGCTATTGAATGGATAGACAGAATATGCCAAAATAAATGTCAAACACCTCGAATAGCGCTTGCGATTGGAGCTTTGATGACACCTTTTGTCTAATTATTCAGTGTTTCCAATAGAGAGAATCTAAATTAACTACATTCCGTAGATAATTATTTATTGTTGCTATAACAACGAATACTTATGGGTTCAATAGCTATTGATAGATTTATGGAACATCGGCGAATACGGGGATCAAACTAATAAATATTTATTTATTAGTCTGAGATTATAGCTATCAGCCTGAAGGTTTTTCCGCTGGTAAAGGCAAGAGCTCAGAGAAGTAATCGTCCGGTATTTTGTTTAGCTTCACAGAAAACGTATGAAAAACTGTGAATAGTAACGAAATTCTGACCACAACGCTCACTCTCCGTCCCCAGTGCTCAGTACGAGACATATGTTGCCTCTAAACCAGTGATTCTTAACATGTTTCAAATCAGGGAACACGTTTGATCATACAAAAACTTGTGGAATACCAAAATGAAAGAGTCAATAACATACAGTAGATGAACCAACATTCATATTCATTTTTTATAACTTAGTCGATTAATTAAAAACAGCCCGTACAATAAAAACCTTCCTGTAGACTTTATTTTTGGGTGAAAATTATGGAAAAAGGACTTATTTTGGGCTCAATTAAATATAGAATGTAAAATAATATTAAAAATTTAAATATCTTAAATCTTTGATTTTTTATCATTTTTTATAACTCAGTCGATTAATTAAAAACAGCTTGTACAATAAAAACCTTCGTGCAGACTGTATTTTTAGATGAAAATTATTAAAAAATGGTTCATTTTTAGCCCAATTAAATATGGAATGTAAAATAATATCATAAATTTAAATGTCTTAATTCTTTGATTTTTTATCATTTTTGATTACTCAATCGATGAAATTAAAAACATCTCGTACACTAAAAAAATCCTAAAGACTTAATTTTTGGATAAAAATTATAAAACATTTACTTATTTTAAGCCCAATTAAATATAGAATGTAAAATAATATCAAAAATTGAAATTTCTTAAATCTTTGATTTTTTATCATTGTTTATAACATAGTCGATTTATTTAAAACAGCTTGTAGAATAAAAAGTTTTAGGCGGACTTTATTTTTGGGTAAAAATAATCAAAAATGGCTTATTTTAAGCCCAATTAAATATAGAATGTAAAATAAAATCACAAATTTAAATATCTTAATTCTTTAATTTTTTTATCATTTTTTGATTATTCAGTCGATTAAATTAAAAACAGCTCGTACACTAAAAAATTCCTGCAGACTTAATTTTTGGGTAAAAATTATCCAAAATTTACTTATTTTGAGCTCAATTTAATATAGAATATAAAATAATACCAAAAATTGAAATTTCTTAAATCTTTGATTTTTTATCATTTTTTATAACTAGTCGATTTATTTAAAACAGCTTGTACAATAAAAAGTTTCAGGCGGACTTTATTTTTGGGTAAAAATTATCAAAAATGGCTTATTTTAAGCCCAATTAAATATAGAATGTAAAATAAAATCACAAATTAAAATATCTTAATTCTTTGATTTTTTAAATCATTTTTTGATTATTCAGTCGATTAAATTAAAAACAGCTCGTACACTAAAACATTCCTGAAGACTTAATTTTTTGGTAAAAATTATCAAAAAATTACTTATTTTGAGCTCAATTTAATATACAATATAAAATAATATCAAAAATTGAAATTTCTTAAATCTTTGATTTTTTATCATTTTTTATATCTTAGTCGATTTATTTAAAACAGCTTGTACAATAAAAAGTTTCATGTGGACTAAAAATTATCAAAAATGGCTTATTTTAAGCCCAATTAAATATAGAATGTAAAATAAAATCACAAATTTAAATATCTTAATTATTTGATTTTTCATTTTTTTATTTTTGATTGCTCAGTCGATTAATCTAAAACAGCTCGTGCACTAAAAAAATCCTGCAGACCTAATTTTTTGGTGTAAATTATCAAAAATCGACTTGTTTTGAGCTCAATTAAATATAGAATGTAAAATAATATCAAAAATGTATATTCCTTAAATCTTTGAATTTTTATATTTTTTTATAACTCAGTCAAAAATTTAAAACAGCTCGTATAATGATTTTATTCCTGCAGACTTTATTTTTAAGTGAAAATGATCAGAAAACAGCTTATTTTGAGCCCAATTAAATATAGAATATAATGCAATATCATACATTTAAATTTCTTCAATCTTTGATTTTTTATCATTTTTTATAACTCAGTCGATTAATTTAAAAAAGCTCGGGCACTAAAAAAATCCTGTAGACTTAAGTTTTGGGTGAAAATGATCAAAAAGTTACTTATTTTGAGCCCAATTAAATATAGAATATTAAATAATATCAAAAATTCGCGAAAGATTCTGCCTATTTCTGACAGAACTGAGAGTTTGACAGTAATTATGATATTATATTACTTTTTGTGTTCATTCTATTAGTTCCGCGCTATGAAATATGTACGCATTATATCGCATGGTAATAGCGATCGGTCAAAAATCGTACCCCCAGATCGCTTACAAAATCAGGCCAAAGAACCCCAGTAGCATTCTTTGGCCTGATTTTTACGTCGTTTTTTGTGTGTGTAAGTAACAGGGTAATTGCTACGTTACCGATGGAACCAACGGTTTAAAGTGCGTTCCGAAGCATTGTGGAGCGCATATGTTCCAACTAGGACGCTTACAAACGCGACACCGAGATTTAAACTCGGGTTCTGCTGTTTGTCCGGCGTTAGGGCTATGTACTCCAAAAAAATATTTTGAGTAGTAGTTAACAATTCTGAAACTCGTTATCGACATTTAGGTCCTTCTGCTGTGTATTAGTGTATGTATATGTGAGATTTAAAAAATCGTCCCAGAGTTTTCTAAAGTATCGTTAATTATATCCCAACGACAAATGGTACCGATTACCCGGGTCGGAATCAAAGACGTGCTGCCGGTTTATGAACGGACGGCACGGGTTCGATTCCAACCCGGCTAATCGGTACCATTTGTCGTTGATATAATTAACGATACGAAAACTCTGGGACATTTTTTTCACATGTCTCACATATATATACACTAATACACGACAGAAGGACCCAAAGGCTGATAGCGAGTTACAGAATTGTTAACTGCTAAACCACTGTACTATCCGTTATTTTGTAATATTTGTAATAAATTTTGTTTAATGCTTATTACGAGCCGGACGTAATCCAGCTCTGTGGCTTAGCGGGCGCCTCTGACCAACCAAAAAGCCACTAAGCTATTATTTCATATTTCTCCATTTTGAAATAGCAGTGATTTGATTATAAACCTCTTGTAGTTAGTAAGAAATAATATAATTACAAGTTTCGCTTTATGATATTAAAATATAGAGGTTGGAACCGACAATATAGAACCCAATTGTAGATTCAATTGTCGCCAATGGTATTTTCGCGTGATTACATAAGTGCAAAGAGGTAATTAAGCAATAACCAGTCCGGGCGGTCATTATAAAAGAATTGTGGGAATAAATCTCCCCGGCAGGCTTATGCACGCGGAGAGGTCATTAATTATGTGCCGTCGTCCGTGCGGGAATAAATTTCAGGTAGGGTGGAGGCGCCGGGTGGGTGGCATGGTATTTTTCGTGAGTTAGAAAATATCGATCGCGCACGGAACGGTTTCCGGTCTTTGCCGTGAGTTGTATAATAAAGTGGCTAGTAAAAAAATGTTTTTGGCGTGTGTATTGTATGTATGTGTTTGGGTGTAGATGGGCGGGGGAGTGGTTTAATAATAAAAAGAACTCGCAAAACTCGTACGTACCGTCGGCATGAGCTGATCGGTGCTTCGCACACGGGTGACCCTGTTTCTGTACAGGATCTTTTTGACCCAGCGCTCCATCGGCTGGTTCCACCTCATGAAAACCACGTAGGAGATGTAGAACATGAACAGTATGAGAGCCTCATACCAGTAAATGTGGTTGTCTCTGAAGAAGTAGATAAGCGTCATGAGACTGGCGGAATAGAAGAAGCAATCTCTGAACAGGGGCCACCAGGTGAGGGTGAGCACAGTTCTGGAAAACAACGCGCACATGCCGATCACGAAAAGGATGTTGAAGACGGCGGAGCCGACGATGGTGCCAATGCCCACATCATCGAAAGACACGAATACGCCGATGACGCTGGTGAAGAGTTCGGGCGCGGAGCCGCCAGCGGCCATGAACGTGGCGCCGGCGACGTCGTCCTGAATTTCTAGCTTCTCGATGATCACGTCGAGGGATGGAACGAAGAACTCGTCGCACACGATGGCCAGCGCGACGAACATGTACACGACGCCGAGGACGTGCAGCATGACGGCGCCCTGCCGCCGCTGTTCCATGGTGAAGAGGTCCTTCGGGAACAGCGGGTCCTTCTCCAGGGGTATATGGAATTCATTGCTGTCGTTGCTGGTGTGCGTGACATTGCTGCTGTTGTAGAATTCGATTTCCTCAAACTGCTGGTGTGCCGCACAGCCCAGCAGGGGGGCGAGCAGCGCGCAGAAGAGCGCGACGCGGCGGGTCATAGCGGCGGCGGCGTTAGGTCGGTCATCGCCGCAGTGAGGCCGGGTGCGAACTGAACCCCATCCGCTCGATATGGGGCAGCCCGGCTGGTGGCGGCGGCGGCCGCGCACCCTGCGCCATTCCCGCCCGTGATCCTGACGCCACGCGCAACCCACAACCTCCCACCCTCCAACACCCTACCGCCCCAGGAATACGGTCAACGTAGGACGACGAATTTAAATGTCGGACGATGTCGGAATTAAACACTTGATATTGAACGGCGGATTATTATCATCAACAACAATCGCCGCACGAGTACTACTGCAATTCACGCTGGAAGGAATCAATAACATAATAATAATAACTAAATTCCAATAAGGCATCTGTTTGGGGTATTAATATATTAATAAATATTACGAAACGACGCAGGGTGACTAGGAAACTGGGTCACCCTTAAAATAAGTTTTGGAATTCACCGCCTTATGTACTTGCTTTTATATATAATTTAATTATTTTGAGTTCCCCCTCGACGCATCTCCACCTTGTCGTAGGCAATTTTATTGCCGGGTGAGGGGGCTAACATTTCGCGTCTTCCAAAACAAAAATATTATACATATAGAATATGTATAGTATTTTTTTTATACGAAGATGCAGAAATGGACTAAGAGAGATGCTCCCCATTTATAAGGGGTTAAGGTATCAAAGGGTGTGCCAGAAATAAGTTTCATATTTAAAAAGGGGATTGACAAAAAATAGTAGAAGGTATCACCAAAAAATTATCAAGACAAAATTGAATTAATCTCGCCCCCACAAAATGTATATAGGCCGACCAATTGGACGGTATAATTAAAAAAAAAACTCAAAAATATTTAATAGAAGTAAGACCTTTATTTGGCATGACAACTCAAAAAAATACAAAAACCCTCCAATATACAATGCTCATCAATAACAACAAGAAAAATTATATACCAAAAAAATAAAAATAAAATAAAAATCAGCAAAATAAATATTTAATATACATTTAAGATTTTTTTTTATGATACTTCATACTATTCTTTTTCAATCTCTTTTTTAAATATGAGAATTATTTCTACCGCATCCAACACGAACTATATAATCATTTCCCTATTCTATTTCGCCTACTCCACACTTTTCATTTAAAAAAATACTTGTCACCCCTCTGAATATCAACCTGTCTTAAAAAGAAAGTAAAAGTGACTTTTTTTGTTAATGAAATAGAAAAGTTAAATCCATGTGTAGTTGTGGAGAAAAACTTAGACCGGTTTTCTTCACCTTCTATGTCTCTCTTTATATTGGGCAGCAGCTGATAAAACAGAATCTACTAGACATTATTTACCATTGACTTTTTATATTTATTTTCTTGGTTTATTTTAATAATTTTAATTTTAATTTTTATTCTATTGTATTTTTATTTACTTTTACGAAAACATTACTTTTACTTTATATCAATAAACTAAAATATGGACACATGGGCGGGAAGACGAGGAAACAATTCAATAATTAATAATAAATAATTCTTTTTTAAAGACCTTTATTTGGCATTTTTTTTATTTTTTTTTTAATAAGACTAAAATATAATAATATATACAAAAGTAACACAGATTGTTAAAAAAAATCATGTTTCCTGCAAGCAGATGGACATAGCTTCCTCGGCAAAGGGCTCGTCCGTCTGCTTGGTTTAGAAAACTGCTTCCATTGTCCGTTGTCTTGGATAGTTGGTATTCGCACAACACAAAAATTCTCCCAATAAACAATACTTTTGCAGAAACAAAACAACAAAATAGAAAATACATATTCGCTTCTTCTTCCTACACACTAGACAGAGGGAGATTGGTCCACGCCAATTTCCGCTCGGACCTGATATAAATTGTTTTGCATGTTGGCACTTTCTTTTGGTATCCACTCCAATATTCTACGTGGTCATCTTGTTTGATTCATCCGTTTTGTGTGTCCTAATCATGACAATTGTTTTTTTTTGCCAATTTCATGTATAATATTTATCTTGATATTCATGCTTCTTTTAATGTCTTCATTTCTTACCCTTTCTAGTCTGGATCGTTGCTAATGTCGATACCCTTGATTTTACATCATTTTACAAGGGTATCAACATTAGCCCTATTATTTAGCCCCATTATTCATTATCGAAATTTGTCGCACACTTTTAACATATGACATCATGCAAATTATAGGAAAACTCAAAACATACAATGTAAGCCAATTTTATTCGAAAATAGAATACCAAATTAGAATCTTCAAATCCAATGAAATAAATAGATCATTCAAAATATACAGTGCACATAATAACAGATGAATTTTCATAAAAATCAATTAAAATTTACATACATATTATTAAATCTAATTGAAACGATAAAGCTACCAATGTATACATAAATCCAAATTATTTAAAATACTAATAATATATGTATGTAGCTATTTATTTTATTTATGGGTTTAATAACAATACAATCAATACTTTACAACAAACTCTTGTTCTTGTGATTTCTTGTAAAATATTGGTGAATTACTAGGAAGCCTTGTATTATTCTATTATTATTTTCAAATTAAAAGAGCATTCAATCATCACCATCAAGACTGGTTGATTCAATTCCTAGCAGTCGTTGTATTGGTTCCAATCTAGTCCAAATGAAGCCTGGCTCTGCTGTTGGATACACCATAGGGTAGGGAGTGTTCTTAGATTTGTAATAATCTGATGGGGCATGCATTACAAACTCCATGCAATCCAGCTTCCTACAGACTTCTTCTTCAGGGCCTTTAAATTGACAAGTACAAAATCTAAATTAATCTGAGATATTTTATTATCTATTGAAAATGTTTGCATTTATTAATGGCAGCACTACATAAAAACAACAGTTTTACATTTACATGTATGTTGTTGTGGCTGTGAAACTAAATTTATAAGAATTAATGAACAGAATCTGTAGTTATAGGATGTATAGGGTCTCATCTAAACTTAAAAAATATACCAATGAAAATGTATAGATGTTTCAATAATATTACTGAATGCTTGCTATAGAATAGGTGAGCAATATGCAAGAATTGAAGCAAATTTTAATACAGTTAAATAAAAAATTTACCCAAGATATAAGTAGCTGGATCAAAAGCCTCTGCAGGTGGTGGACTTTCCTGTGTGGGCAACAGCCATGTCAAAACAGCACTTTTCTCACAGTACTGATCAGTTAAAAATCCTCGTAATTGAGCATAAAACACATCATCATCTTCATCCACCATACTAACAATATCACCTACTTGATAATAAACTCCCTACAAAATTTATACATATAGATAAAGTCATTTCAGTTTTTTCTAAGGTAATTTGGGGTGCTAAATCTGAATCTTCACTCCATTTTTTAAGATTCATTTTTTAAGATTATATATATATATATATATATATATATATATATATATATACATATAGAATATATAGAAAATATAGAAAAATATAATGGATTCCATTTGTCAAGGACAAATTGCTTGGCAGGAGGATATATGAATTCATTTCTTGAACAACTTTTGAGCTAAGAAATTGTCTTGTCTAAAATGACCTTAATACTAGTTCCCATGTATGTGGCACTGCATATCATCCTTTAGTTATCTAAGCTTAATTAAATATTAAGTTTTATATATATATATATATATATATATATATATATATATATATATATATATATATTAAGAAATTGTCTTGTCTAAAACAACCTTTAGTGTATTATTGTATTTAGTGGCATAAGTCACATTTGAATTGTTTTGAAAAGGAAAAGATTTTGCATTTGGTATTTATGTAAATCAACATACTCAGTTACATTTTTATTTATGAATAAATAGATTTCATGTCTGTAACAGCATTAGTAACCATTGACTAAAGAGTCTAGAAAGACAATGCTTGGGATTTTTGTGTCCCTATATCTCCCTATTTCTTAGTCTACTCATTTAACAATATAACTATTAAAACTTAGAGATGATTTTCTGAGGTACAGGTCCTAGTACTCATACATACATCAATAACACCTGACAGAAGGACATAAAGGTACATAGCCAGTACCAAATATAGAAACTACTATACATCTTATCAATTACAATCTAAATACCTTAAAATACACACTACTGCTAGTAACAGGTGTTGCAACAGCTGTAGGTGCTTTCGTAGGCACTTTCTTAAAAATAACCCGCCTGCCTCTACCCTTTGGCTGGGTAGCCTTAGGGATTGCCTGTGGATTCAATCTAGTTTTATATGACCTTGTAGAGCGTGTTTTCCTCTTGGTCCCTCTATCTTCCTTGTCCTCATCATCCGACTTCAAGTCCTCCTTTGCAGCATTTACACAGTCCAAGCAAACGACACCCAAACTCTCCGCGTTCGTCCATAGAGGGGACTCCTCGGACTCACACTTAATGCAAACCGGGTTGCCCCGCATTTCAATTCAGCTTTTCATTTATAACTTTCAATAAAAACTAGAATTTGTATGGATAACCTAAAAAAAATCTGACAGCTGTCGAACATGTAAACAACGTTGTGAATGTATACAGATGGAATTATCTATATAATTAGAAATTGATTATTAAATTGAATTACATAACTTTAATGTATTAAATTTAATATTTTAAACATTTATTATATCGAAATTATGTTGAGTATGTAATGTTTTATTGTTTACATTGGATTTTTAACGATTTTACATTGTGTCTTTAGTCACAAGCTCCGCCCACCATTCATTTGAACTACTGTAATTTGAGTTGCCTATACCTACATGTAATTTCAAAAAATAAATTGGTTTATAAGGCAAAGGTCGTTTTAGACGAGACAATTTCTTGACTCAAAAGTTAAGGTCGTTTTAGACAAGATAATTTCTTAGCTCAAAAGTTGTTCAAGAAATGAATTCATATATCCTCCTCCCATACATTTTGTCCTTGACAAATAGAACGCGTTATATTTTTCCATGATATTTTCCATGTTTTAGGCGGTATTTTTCGTGTAAAACATGGAAAAGTGCCATTCGAAATATAAAAAACTCGATTGAATCACGAAAACGTCGATTCAAAATGAAGAACATCAAAAAACAGTGTAAGAAATTAAAAACATCAATAAAACATCGAAACCCTAGTTTGAAACATGAAACACAACAAAAAACAAAAATTGATGTTTTTCATACTGCACACTGTGGTTTTCATATTTTGATTGATGTTTTTCAACATTGTTTTTCAATGTCTATGGCTGTTTAATATTAAAACATGTTCACACATTTACGAAAAAAGCACCATTTGTAACATGAAAAACACCGCTTAAAACATAAAAAATTCATCGTTTGAAGTGTGAAAAAGTCAATAGAAACATGAACACGTCAATTAATACTTTACGAAAAACAGCGTTTGAAACTTGAAAAACATCAATTCAAACTCTAAACCAACGCTTAACAAGAAACACATTAAAAACCAAATTTGATGTTTATCATGCCACAACCTGTGTTTTTCATATTTTAAATGATGTTTTACATATCTCAAGCGCCGTTTTTCGATATTTATCAGGTTTTAAAACATACGAGAAATATCTATTTGTATCAGAAGAACACCGGTTTAAAATGTGAAAAATACTGTATAACATGAAAAACAACGTATAAAATGTGAAAAATACCGGTTTAAGATGAAAAACAACGTTTAAAATGAGAAAAATACCGGTTTAAAAAGAAAAACAACGTTTAAAATGTGAACAATACCGATTTAAGATGAAAAACAACGTTTAAAATGTGAAAAATACCATATTCAGATGAAAAACAACGTTTAAAATGTGAAAAATGCCGTTTTAAGATGAAAAACAACGTTTAAAATGTTAAAAATACCGTTTTAAGGTGAAAAACAACGTTTAAACTGAGAAAAATACCGGTTTAAAAAGAAAAACAACGTTTAAAATATGTAAAAACCGGTTTAAGATGAAAAACAACGTTTAAAATGTAAAAAAATCCGGTTTAAGATGTAAAACAACGTTTAAAATGTGAAAAATACCGTTTTAAGATGAAAAACAACGTTTAAAATGAGAAAAATACCGGTTTAAAAAGAAAAACAACGTTTAAAATGTGAACAATACCGTTTTAAGATGAAAAACAACGTTTATAATGTGAAAAATACCGTTTTAAGATGAAAATCAACGTTTAAAATATGAAAAAAAACAGTTTAAGATGAAAAACAACGTTTAAAATGTGAAAAATACCGCTTGAACATGAAAAATAGCGAAACATGAAAAAGTCCATTGAATCGTGAGAACATGAAATGTATAAAAATGTATGTTTTTCATACCAGAAAGTAATTCTTCTTCATCCATGGAAAATGCGTTGATGATTAGAGGGAGTGATATGTATGTGCTAGGTTTTTGGATGTCATCCAATTGGATATCAGGAATCAGGAGCGATTGTGTTTATAGTTAAATTGTACTTACCTTAATTTCAAAAATCTTTCGTAATTATATCTCGGGGAAATTGAATAAAACTCTTTAGGTGTATAAATATATTTTAAAATAAATACACAAAATACACAGCTCCATTACAAATTCTAAGTAGTAGAATATTGAAAAATAATAAATAACGACAGTTTTACTTTCTCTTAAAACAAAAGGTTACTCGCGATCAATTGGCAAATTGGCACAATTTCCTTAATACTAAATTCCCTAAAAACTAACAATAAAAGGCGCACGTGTGGGTCGCGCTTTGTAAACAAAAAAAAACATAATTAATGCCAGGGCTACAGTTTAAATAAAGTGCGTATTATGAAATTGATCGAGGAAAACGGCAAGTACAGGGGTAGATAAAAAAAAGGTTAACGCGCGGCGGAAGTAATTTCGAACATCCGTAATAAAAAATTGTCAGTCATAAATAATATTGGTTAGTACAGGTAGTTTTTGGGGATTTCGTTGAGCGGCTCGGCGCACGTTCCCATGTTTTTTAGTTGCACTAGTGATCTGGAGCGGCAATTTTCGATTTCTAGGAAACACGTGTTGCTGTAGGTCATGTTATCGGTGCCACAGACCGGATCGTAGTATGTGGGACAGATTTTTTGGCATCCACGGAACATAAAGCCGGACAGGCACCGTTTCATTGGCACCACATATATATGTTTCCTATACATTAAACATAGAATAAACCACAAGATACACATTACATGAAATTAGTTTGATATGTGTGTCAGACTCGGTTTGTTAAAGACACAGTTTTTAACAAACATATTTTATATTTAAAATTATGAGAAAAAAAGTGTTGAGAGTTGATTCGCGAATTTACTCACAGTTAAATTTTAAAATATGTGTTTATATTTGCTTATATTATAACAAATAATTGAAATACTTTGTAGATTGTAGATATTTTATACTTAAAATTATGAAAAAAAAGTGTCGACCTGTGATTCGCGAATAATACAATTTTAATCACACTTACCCGCAATTATCGCGTTTCATCTCGCACTCCGTCCTGTAGATTTTGTTGTCCGAACCGCAGACAAATTGCCGCTCGTCACCATTGCAGCTGCCGTTGCAGGACGCCGTCGTCCTGCAGTGGTGGGCAGGCACCTGAACCACCAGCTGACCGCACGTTTCCTTCCTTAATTCGCACTGCGATCTTGATAAAAAGGAAAAAAAAAAATAAACATGTAGAAGCACGAATAAGTATAAGAGTCGAGCACGTTCTGCGAACCCGATTTTCGGCGACCGCAGAACACAATTCGATACGAGACGGTTTAATAACAGTGAACTCGACAATTTTAAAACGGAATTTAATGCAATTTATTTTAAGTAGTCAATTTCCTTTACTTAGAAATTTAAAATAAGAATTCTGCAAGTGGTTTTGGATGAGTTTTAGCAATTTGAAAGCTCTGTTGTATCCATTATATAATAAATTAAATAAAAATATGTAATTGTTTTTATTTAATTTATTATTATTTATTATATACTAGTTTGTATGTGTGTAAGTGTAATTGTATAATATTTTGTTTGTCTATTTCGCATGCTATATGTATCGTCACTTGTGTATCTTATTTTTATTCAAAGCGTTTGCCGTTAATATAGTTTATTATTATTATAATATATTTAAAAACGAAAACTATAGAGGTCCCGTATAACTCTTCATTCTTTTATTATTATTCAACTAACTTTGACAAAGTTCTAGCAATTTAGAGCTCAGTTTTTCTCTGCGGGAAATATTTTTTAATACAAAAGTTTGCAATGGCAAATTGTTATGCGTATAATAAATAAAATTAATCCCTAATTTTCATACTTAAATTTAGTTAGATTTTTACCTAAAACCGCGTGAGAAATACACATAACATTTCCATCATCCAGAAATAAATTCGCGACGTGTCCAATTATTTTAATCAAATCTGAAATCGTGTGAATCGCCTCAGGCGGAAACCGTCACCACCTCTGGTAGCTTAATTTAATCACGACGACCTAATGTTTCGCACTGTGCATTAATTAAATTACCGTAATTACGATTTTATGAATAACCTAATCAATTTAGATCAATTTATTTTAAAAAAATACCGTGCCCGTATTCTTGGTTCTCACGACATCCCAAATTAAATTTTAAATTATTATAGCGGCTCCCAATTTGTAAACTGGTAGTGCGTTTATTTAAATCGAAGCGGAACCAATGCGTAACACTTATTGGAAATGCGGGCTGCACGAACGCGTCTCGCTTTGCATGTGTAAAAATCTGCTCCGATTTTATAGCCCCGGGTCGTTAAAACGCTTTGATTTGTCTGGGAGCTCAATTTTTTTGTGTTTTTTTTTTGTGTGTGTGTGTGTTGCTGTTTCGACCCCGGCCGGCGACGGGTTAGCCATAAATCATTCCGGAAAATAGTGAATGGGCACCGTAAATTTTATACGATGAGCATGTTTTGGTTGTAAATTATGTTTGTATTCGAGTGACACGTTTACAGCGTTTTTCAATTTAATCGCCCAACATGTTGATGATTGTATTAGACTGCAAGGATTTTGTAATTGATATTCATGTTTTTTTGTATACAGAATACATTGTTTAAATTATAGAACAGAAATTTGTATGTTAAACATTGTATGTTAGAAGAATTTAATCAATTAGTTAATAGAAAATATAATAAAAAGTTCACGTTCGTATTGGCGATTCAAGCCGGTTGATACTCCATCTGGTGGCACGAAATGAACTACATTTAGTAGGGATTTTTTTTGCATAAAGGTCGTTTTAGACAACACAATTTCTTGACTCAAAAGTTAGTCAATCTAAATTGTCTCGTATGATACAGCAAATTATTTGAAATATTGAATTGGATGGTAGCTCGAATGGAAAAATATAACGCGTTCTATTTGTTAAGAACAATTTGTATGGGACAAGGACATATGAATTAATTTCTTGAACAACTTTTGAGCTAAGAAATTATCTTGTCTAAAACAACCTTTAAACTAGTTTAAGATTCGTTGGAGAAACCGGGCGTTAGCATGTATGTAGTAAAAAACTTACTTGTAAACGTTGCCATCAGACCCGCAAATAGGTTCATCATCAACATCATTACACTGCGCCGGACACGGATCCTGCTCCCTGAGCTCCGTACAGTTACCCAAATGTGCCAACTGAATTCCCTTCAAGCACGTCGCCGTGTTCAAGTGGCACTGGTTCTTGTACGTCCTCGCATCCGTTCCGCAAACCGGATCGTAATCGTTCGAACACTTAATTTTTAAGCACTTGGTGAGTCGCAATCGGCATTTTTCGAAATCCACCTTTGAAACGCGTTTGTTCGATCTAAACAGTACGAAATTTAAATTAATTTATAAACAAAAAATTATAATCCTGAATTAATTGTGGTTACCCGCATGTTAGCAACTTTAGTTCACATTCGCTTCTGTAAATTTGGCCATCTGAACCACATGTGGGCTTTTCAGAGTCGTTTGTACAACCCGCTGGACATCCGATGCTGTTGGAGGTACGCTCCTGGCTCACACAGTACGCCATGGGCACTTCGAAAACGTGTTTACTAGAATATATACAAGTTTAATTTCATTTTAATAAAAATTATTATTATTGTTTCAAGCATTACATTCAAAATAAAGGCACCTTACAGTTTTCAGCATTGAGACATTATTAATGGACTAAAATAAATTAATAATGCTTCATTTTGAAGATAAAGAAGTGTAAAACATAATTATATGATTATTTAGTTTTAGTTTCAAAAATTGAATTTATTATGAATTTTTAAACACAACGTTTTTACAGAATATTTATATCTTGAAGTTTCCAGCATTTAGACATTACTAATTGACTCAAATAAATTATTATAGTTTCATTTTGAAGCTAAACAAGTGCAAATCATAATAATATCATCACTCATTTGAAAAATTGAATTCATTACGACGTTTTGTACGAAAAGTTTTTATCGATAATCTATGTGTGTATTATAGACCAAATAAGGCAGATATAAAAGTGAAAGATATAAGGAAATACCCTATTCCTTAGTTACTCTAAATTTAAATACATGATGAGATCTTAAGATTAATAATTTGAAGTTATATAGATATATGATTGATAAAACATGATTCACTTTGTATAACAAGCCCGAATCGTATAATTTTGCATTAGCATAATGGTAATCCGCGAGTCTCATTTGCGTTATGATTTGTTTCGCTCACCCGCAGTTCTTCGATTTCATCCGGCAGACGTTGGCGTAAATCTTGCCGTCGGAGCCGCAGGTCGGTCGTGCGTTCCTCCAGCACGACTCGCGACAGTGCCGGGTCGTCTGGCAGTATTTCTTGTTGGTCCGCACCACACCCTGCCTGCAAATCGCGATTAGTTCGATGGATGCTTGGCCACTTTCATGGGGGACGCACTCACCCGCACGTTATCAGCTTCATCTGGCATGTGTTCTTGTACACGTTGCCGTCGCTACCGCACACGGGCCCATCCTGCGGCGCCTGCTTGCAGTCCACGGGGCAATTCTCGCGGTGGGCGCTGATGTTGTTGCAAGGCCCCAGGTGGGACATATCAATGCCTAATCTAAATACAAATAGGGGAATTATTGCAAATCGAGCAGTTGTGGCTTCAAGAGTATACCGGCAGATTTCCACTTGTAGCATACACCTGTTGAGGTACGTCCGGCCGTCCGTACCGCAAACCGGGTCCTTTTCAGTACCGCATTTGTGGTCGCATTTCGAGCCGGACGATCTTTGGCATTGGTTCGGGTCTGGTGATAGTTTTACACCTTTAAAACAAAATAGATATTGTTTGCATTACTTTCTTCATACGAACTCAGCCCGTTGAGAAGAAAGAGCTTTTCTATTATTGGTAGGTTTCCATTCTTAAAGCGTCTACTTTGCAATAAAAAGTAGATGCTTTAAGAATGGAAACCGACCAAGAATAGGAAAGAAAGATCGCATAATAAGTGGAAAGACAACCTGCTACAGAATCTAAGAGTAATGGTACGGTATTGACCAAGAGATGTCGAAAATAGAGACGAATAGAAAAAAATCGTACAAGAGGCCAAAACACGTGACGCGTTAAGAATCCAATATATGAAATATAGATTTGTTTTTTTTTAATCAAATGTTTCGATAAAAGATAAGTAAAACGATATAAATTTTTTTTTTTTCACATTTATGTTACATTTTGCAATTACTTTCGGCCAAGCTCCAGCTATTGTCGAGCTCCTCTGGATCTCATCGATAGTAAAGTGTAACTAAAGTGTGATAAAAAAAAATCGTAAAAATCGTTGTATTTATCATTTAAGTCTATATTTATTTGTTACATATCTATAAATCTACAAATTGTAGAATTTATGATAATCTCCGTAATAATATATCTATTGCTATCTGACATCGAGGTGATATAATCGAAGCGATCGCGTGCTCTCCGCGTCTCTAGCTCCTCTCATCCAACGCAGATGCTGCGCGCTAAGTAACACAGACACGCCTCCTTTGTAATGCCCCGGCACATTATAATTTATTAACAATTAACAAAAGGAAATCTTAATCTATCGCCGTTTCGCGCAAAACGGGGCGACACGAAAGTCTAGCGGTAAATACACCTCCGATGATTTTACTCTCGGTGCGCGCGGCCGCTATCCGGCGATCGCGAGACGGCTGGGCAGGAAAAAAGAAGAAGACTAATTACCCGAGAAAACTATCAATTGCAGATAAGAACAGTGGCGGAACTAATGCGGTATAACGGACGGTGTGCCCGTGGGGCACCAATAATGACAGTGGTTTTACTAGCCAGGGCATTGGATTTGTTTGAATTCATATACGACTGCGGAAACAAAAGAGGAACACTAACATTTTGTATTAAGTGTATTTTCGAAAACTAACATCAAGTCCAACTAGGTTGTACTAAAACAAACAAAAATGGAACTAAGTAACGCGATACTTATAAAACAACCACAAAAAGCAAAATACCAGTGGATGACTCCCGAGATGACAGACCTAATCCCAAATTAACTCGAGAATTATTTGTTTGATAGTTACATAGTACAAAAATATATAATAAATACATTTTTGTAATGTAAAATGCATGTTTTCACGGCAACGAGCCATTTTGATATTACTAAATGCATTTTACGAAATTGAATGTAGACATATACTAAACAAAAAACATGATTTAGTCAAGCTACTTGCCATAGTAACTTGCTTTAGCTATTATACACGTGTAAATCGGCATTAAAGAACGCATTCGGTAAAACGGTTTTAGTAAAACATCAATGTTTTTAAAACGATGCAGAATTTACATCCTCTCGTCCCTTCAATTTTATCCTCGAGGATCAGTTATATAAACTACTAATTTATTAACAAATAAAATATTTATCTTACCTTTTCCACACGTTTTCTTCTTAAGCTCGCAAATATTGGGATAGATGAGGCCGTCGGTGCCGCAAACGGGATCGCCGTAGCCCTGGTTGGAGCATATTCTGGGGCACGACGAATCTCTTAATGACTGCACCGCTGCAACAGGTAATTACAGCATTAAAACTGCATCAATTACAGTGCTCAATAAACGCCTTCGTTTATTCCGCAGGTGATCGTGGTTGCAAATAAAAAAATTGCCAGTCGTGCTCCACAGCATTCTAAAGACTGTGATTCAATGATCAATTTGTGCGGAACAAAGACGGTATTAATTGAGGATTTAATGAATATGAGTTGCATTAATATCTTATCACCAGAGGCGTATCTAAGGTCGGGTAGAAATAAGGTAAAAGGAAATTAGTTAATATTTTTTTTAAGTCACACAGTTCTTAATCTTTCGCGCCCAGTCCCATAGAACCGGAGCATATATAATGTTTTGCTTAAATAGTTTTCATTTGAAAATTGATTCATCATACCCCGTCGAACGACGGGAGTTGCATACTTTCGTTTAGCCGCCCCGTGGCGTGCTGCATCGCTCCAAGTTTTGCGGTCGTGCACCGGTTGTAAGCGACGAGGTAGAATTGTGTGCATCGGGAGCGGCAAATAGAACAAAAGACAATACGCCCGGAGCAGCAAATAGTGATAAACGAAAACGGCTCTAGTAACTAACTATTTGGCTTACTGCCCGCTTTTCAGATAAAAGCCCATACTCAGCAGCCCCTGAAAGTCTATAGGAAAAATGAATTGACAACCTTTAAGTTATTTTTTGATCCATATTGCACCAATAAAATTTGCGCCTCAGGACTATAGTCCTATAGTCCTATAGTCCTTACTATCGCATGCAGGAACCGTAACTGTGATTTTATTTAAATGTCATACTGATTCGCTTGTTTGCTTACTGTTAAGAGAAGGAAGATATAGCCCATTTAGTCCTGTGTACGCGGGATGACAACCTAGAACCCCCATTTAGTCCTGTGGTTAAGTACGCGGGCGGCCGACAACCTAGGACCGACCCTGGCTGTAACCTCCTTCTCATAACAGTAATCAAACAAGCGAATCAGTATGACATTTAAATAAAATCACAGTCACGGTTCCTGCATGCGAAACTAAAGCAGCCTGGACCGTTACAACTACTTGTTTGTTACTGCTCTAGAGCAAAAAGCGATCGTGATTTTTGCCTGTTTGTCACGTCCAAGAGGTTCTTAATTAAACAATTACATAGTTTACACAAGCATAAAACGAAGAAGGAAGTGTTGCTAACATATAGTTTAATTTAACTGCTAAAGTGTTGCCGTTTTTGTAATGTTAATAGTAATGAGGAAATGAACAATTATTGTGAACGGTTGCTATACAATTGTATTTATTATAACAGTTTAAGGACTACATATGTGTTACAACAATTACATACAAATAAACATAAACAAGTAATCGACCTATATACAAAATTACATGTGAAAAATTAAACATGACTATTTGTAAATACCTTCAACGAAATTTTATAGTTTGAAAATTATAAAGGAAATTACAGCACTTTTTGTCATCCTACTAATGTTGGATTTATAATTTTCAAGATTAACATTCCGAAAAATCTATAAACAATTGAGATATAAATTTCAAACATTGTAGTCATTAAATGTAACTATTTTTGAATACATTAAATGTAATTTTATTACATTTTGAAAATTATGAAGGAAGTTACAGCACTTTTTATCATAGTACTAATTTTGGATTTATAATTTACAAGTTTAACATTCTGGAAATTTTATAAAAAATTGAGATACAAATTTCAAACAGTATAGCCATTAAACATGACTATTTGTGAATACATTCAACGAAATTTTATTACAGTTTGAAAATTATAACAGAAATTACAGCACTTTTTGTCATCCTACTAAGGTTGGATTTATAATTTTCAAGTTCAACATTCCGAAAAATCTATAAACATTTGAGATATAAATTTCAAACATTGTAGTCTTGAAATATGACTATTTGTGAATACACTAAATGTAATTTTATTACATTTAGAAAATTATGAAGGAAGTTACAGCACTTTTTGTCATAGTACTAATTTTGGATTTATAATTTACAAGTTTAACATTCTGGAAATTCTATAAACAATTGAGATACAAATTTCAAACATTACAGTCATTAAACATGACTATTTGTGAATATATTCAATGAATTTTATTACAGTTTGAAAATTATAAAGGAAATTACAGCACTTTTTGTCATCCTACTAATGTTGGATTTATAATTTTCAAGATTAACATTCCGAAAAATCTATAAACAATTGAGATATAAATTTCAAACATTGTAGTCATTAAATGTAACTATTTTTGAATACATTAAATGTAATTTTATTACATTTTGAAAATTATGAAGGAAGTTACAGCACTTTTTATCATAGTACTAATTTTGGATTTATAATTTACAAGTTTAACATTCTGGAAATTTTATAAAAAATTGAGATACAAATTTCAAACAGTATAGCCATTAAACATGACTATTTGTGAATACATTCAACGAAATTTTATTACAGTTTGAAAATTATAACAGAAATTACAGCACTTTTTGTCATCCTACTAAGGTTGGATTTATAATTTTCAAGTTCAACATTCCGAAAAATCTATAAACATTTGAGATATAAATTTCAAACATTGTAGTCTTGAAATATGACTATTTGTGAATACACTAAATGTAATTTTATTACATTTAGAAAATTATGAAGGAAGTTACAGCACTTTTTGTCATAGTACTAATTTTGGATTTATAATTTACAAGTTTAACATTCTGGAAATTCTATAAACAATTGAGATACAAATTTCAAACATTACAGTCATTAAACATGACTATTTGTGAATATATTCAATGAATTTTATTACAGTTTGAAAATTATAAAGGAAATTACAGCACTTTTTGTCATCCTACTAATGTTGGATTTATAATTTTCAAGTTTAACATTCCGAAAAATCTATAAACATTTGAGATATAAATTTCAAACGTTGTAGTCATTAAATATGTCTAATTGTGAATACATTCAATGTAATTTTATTACATTTTGAAAATTATGAAGGAAGTTACAGGACTTTTAGTCATCGTACTAATGTTGGAATTATAATTTTCAAGTTTAACATTCCGAAAAATCTATAAAAAAATTGAGATATAAATTTCAAACATTGTAGTCATTAAATATGACTATTCTTGGTGGTTCATTCTACAGTAATCTTCCCATTTTGGTTTAGTACGTCTAATAATTGTGTCAAGTAAACAGTTTATACTTTTTTACAAAAATGAATAAATAAACACAGAAATATTGTAGTAAAATTTAAATAGTAACAATTATAATTTGACGATATTTTAAACAAAGAAAAGTAACATGATGTAAAATGAACTTTTATACGCTGTGACCTAGAATACAAATATGTCTTTCCTCCATATTTGTAACAAACACTGTCCCATTTGCAGTAAATTATATTTTTATGTTATAAATCTCACGGACAGTCAACGACTAATTTGATGAATTCCTAATTATCTACAGTTGCATATAACAATTAATGTTCTTAATTCGAATATATATCATTTAATCGAGCATTAATAATATGAAACGCATTAGTAGCAGTTGTTCTTTGTTGCCAGTTGATTAGAGACGGAAGACCGAATGTGTGCTTTCAGAAATAGCTCGTCACAGTCGAGGGGGCACACACCAGGTTCGATAAACCTTGGTCGCGAGGCGCACACCGGCCACCAATAAAAGGGATCGCGCCCGTTCGCCATGATTGCGCCAATTACGGCTAATTCGCGCATTTTTATCGCGCGACCATTTCGCACAATGTTTAATGCGCGCACCGGTGATAAAAAAAAACTCGTCGCGGAATGCCGGCCACTGATTTATTTAGAGGAAACGCACGTGGCGTAATAATGCACGGTACAGTTACTATGTTGCCCGGCTCCTATAATCAAACGATTTTATTAGTGCGCTGCCGATTAAGACATTTATTTCGTATGTAAATAAGGATAATAAAACGTCGCCGGGCTGCGGAATTAACTAATTTTCTAATAATCATTTCGAGGAGAGATTGGCTTCGTCGTATCCATTTCGTATTTCTACTATTTGAGTGTGGAATTTTATTGATGGAATTAAATTGGATGCTGTATTTTAATTACACGAATGCTTGGGAATTACTCAAGTATGTATACAGTAAAAGTAATGGGATTTACAAACACTATCATAATAAATAAAACGAAATTTTCTTTAAAGGAGATGAATAAAACTACTATGTTTTTTACCACTTATTTTGTGGTAAAAAAAATAGTAGTTTTATTCATCTCCTTTATTGAAAATTAATTACCACGTAGTAGACACCAAAACCATTCAATTTTTGAAATTTTCTTTGTTTTTATCACTTGTTTTTTGTTATTTACGAATATTTTCGGCTACGCTCTAGCCATTATCAAGCTAATCCGCTTGATTACATACAATCTGTAGAGATTTTTGTCGTTTATTTATACCTTTTTTTTAATTACATACATGTAAAATTAACACTTAATACATGTACAAACATATAATTCATACAAACAGGAGAATTTTCCATTTTACAGAAATAAAATTATACGATTTTGTGAAATGTTAACACATTGAACATTGCTCAAATTGTCGACTCTGCTGTACGTTGCGTAGGGCCAACTTCAGACTATCCTACTGGGGGGAAGGGGTAGGTAGAAAAATCTATCCCTTTACAGATGAATGCTAGGACAATCTCTGAACATATTAAGACAATTTTCGTTTGAAAAGGTCGGTCCACGTCGTCAGCATACTGTTAAATGTCCATTATTGATTCAGTACTTGATAATCCAACGACCAAACGAAGAAAAGATTATTATATTAGATTAATTGATTAATTAAGTCTATATGACATGATATAGTTACTTAAAATCTTGAATGGATTGGAAACGTCTTGAAACCACCCGTCCTTTCAAGTTAAAAAAACTGTAACCAGAAATTATAAACGCTTTGACATTTCAAAATACCGATTACACACAGCATACAATAAAATCGGTAACCGATGTGAAAATTATATACATTCAGATTTATGTATATTGAATCCGGTTGGTAATTAATTTGTTAAATTTAATAAACGCTAACAAATTGTGCGATAGCACGCAATGTGCATTCACAATTTATTACCACAATGCAGATACTGAACGGATTCATGGGAAAGTCTGCTCTTGTTGCAAAAAAAAAACATACAACTTTATCTCGTCGTTTGTTACCAATTGATGGTTAAATTTAATTTAATGTCATAATGAGCAGCGGAGTAATTCCGTTTATACAGCAACTTATGTGTTTATTAAATGCCGTAAAGGCATGAAATACGGCCCGTAAATGTCGCCTTTAAAACCATTACGAGTCCGCTACGATAGGGATCAATAAAATCGCAAACGGAGGGATTAAATTAATACAGCAATGTTTGATTTGAGCATCATTCTGTTTAAATTAATTTTGTGTGTGTTGTTGAACGAGGACTTGGTGTAATTTTTATCTGTCCACAGTGAAATGAGCACAATTCGCATCAATAACGCTCGCCATCCAGCCGCGGGCCACGAAGAAATTACCGTACCTACATTTTTTTTTTCTGGGCGCTGATTAATACGCAGAACGGGCGCAATCATATGTTTTACATTTCGCTAATTGGAATATCGCTTGTTCAAAAAGTGAGCCGCAACGGTGGGACTATTAATAAAAAGTAATTGCGACCTTGGTCGGCCCAGTTTATATACAAAAATGCGTGTCTGTATGAAAAAAATAAACGGTTGGTTAATTGATTGTGGTCGTTTCATTTAAATAAAATTGGTACAATCAATTATGTGGTTTAATAGTGTTTGCTACTTTAATAGTTAGGGAGATTAGGTGTTTAGAATCTGTATAAGTAATGTAAAACTGTATCGTAATCAAATGTAACTTCCAAAGATAAATAGTGATAAATGCATTTTAAAGATTGCAATAGTTATAGTAGTTTTACTACCATTGGGTCACATTATATCCAATGGTAAAACTACTGCAATCTTTAAAATGCATTTATCACTGTTTATTATTTAGTTACGACATTTATAATTATATCACAATTCAATGTATTACATTTTTTTAAACAAACACTTTTTTTCGAAAAGATATCTGTATTATTAATTGGCCAATATAACATATCTCAAAAACTAATTAGATTAGTTCTTACATTACTGACACCAAGACCAATTCATAGGATTTACGCCCGGTTTCTCTAACGAATGAATCTTAACTAGTTGCAGTGTTGCACCAAACAAAAATCGGATCTTAAAACGATAAAACGGTTTTAAATTGTAAGACACCGCGGTCTTAAGATTCGGATTCTAACATAGTGTCAATTGAAACTACATATATTACATATATTCCTAAAAAATGGTTAAAAATTTAACACGTGCTTATAAATAAGACGAGCTTTAAGATTCGTTGGAGAAACCGGACGTTAGATACTTTGGCAAAAAGAATAATGTTTACAATGTAATAGAACCGTTTTTTTTATGAGCACTATCCAAACGCGTGCTACCGATAGAAGAAAGTACTGCCTTCGAAATGCTAAATTCGCGTCTTGTTATGTAATTTTTTTTATTCGCCACGATCAGCCCGAGGTCGCCGGGTCATCTGCCGATCGCAATAATTGCGCTCGCTTCTTGTACGGAGCGCCCACGTGCATGCAGCATTAATGCTGGCTTAATTTATAGCCGCCGCGGTTCAAAAATGTTTTCCTTTTATTTTTCCCCGTCCGCGGTTAAATTACGACCACTGGAAATGCACAGCGCGCATGATTTATGACCGTGGCGGCTACAAAATAGAATGCCTATTGTTTGTGTATCACCGGAAATCCGGATGTATGCACCTATAATTATACTGTTATCAGTAATTCAGCTGGATTTAGGTGGTACAGGATTGGCAAATTTATGACACGTCAACAACCTTCAGACTAATAAATATTTTGATTAATCTAAAGCCCGTATGATATGGTTTAGCATTGCTAGTCGCCCCCGTGGCGTGCAGTAGCCCTGAGGTTTTGAGGTCGTGCGCCGTCGGTTGTAAGAATTGTGTGCATCGAAAGCGGCAAATAGAACAAGAGACAATAAGTCTCGTACCAGCCCAGAGTGATAAACGAAAACATAGGGCTTGACAAATTTTTGAAACATGGAAGATTTTATATTATGATTGAAAGTTGTGCTTGATCTCATTTTGTAGGTCTTTTAAAATTTTAAAGAAAATTCTGTAAAAATGTTATTATATAAAGTGAACCGTTGTGGCGGTAAAGTCGAAGAAGTGAAAAATAATTTAATAAAAATTGTCCAATCAAAATCAACTTTAGCCTATTGGATAGATAATTTTTAACAAAATATAAAATCTTATTACAATTTTTGCCGAAAACAAAAGATAAGCCTGTCGCGTGATACATTATAAAAGTGATAACAATCGGTAAAATTTCCAAAACTATCCTCGGTTGCGTCAAAGCAGGGGTCGTCCTAGAAGTGAACTAACACTGAAACTATTGTCATTTGAATTGAAATATAGTCTAGATGGCGTGAAAAATGTCGAGATTGTTTCAAATCGAACCGGAAAAGCTACAGGGCTTGGCAAAAAGTTGCAACTTGGAAAATATTATTTCATTATAGAAGGTTGAGCTTGATCTCATTTTATAAGTTTTTTCATTCCAAAGAAAATTCCGAAAAAATATTATTATAAAAAGTGTACCGTTATAGCGGTAAAGCCGAAAAAGTGAAGAAAAATAAAATAATAATTGTCCTATCAAAATCAGCTTTAGCCTTTTGGATAGACAATTTACAACCAAATTAAAAATCTTACGTACAATTTTCCCCTAAAACAAAAGATAAACCCGTCACATAATAAATTATAAAAGTGATAAAAATCGCTAAAATTGCCAAAATTATCCTCCGTTGCGTCAAAGCAGGAGCCGTCCTAGAATTGAAGTAACACTGAAACTAATGTTATTTGATTTGAAATATAGTGTAGATACCGGGAGGAATGTCAAGATGGTTTCAAATTGAACCGGAAAAGCTACAGGGCTTGGCAAACATTTGCAACTTGGAAAATATTATTTCATTTTAGAAAGTTGTGCTTAATCTCATTTTGTAAGTCTTTTAATTCCAAGAAAATTGCGAAAAAATATTATTATAAAAAGTGTACCGTTATAGCGCTAAAGCCGCAGAAGTGAAGAAAAATAAAATAATAATTGTCCTATAAAAATCAGTTTTAGCTTTTTGGATAGACAATTTTTAATAAAATAAAAAATCTTAGTACAATTTTTGCCGAAAACAAAAGATAAGCCCGTCGCGTGATATCTTATAAAAATGATAACAGTCGGTAAAATTGCCAAAATTATCCTCTGTTACGTGAAAGCAGGAGCCGTCCTAGAAGTGACTTGACACTGACCCTAATGTCGTTTGATTTTAAATATAGTCTAGATGGCGGGAGAAATGTCAATATTGTTTCAAATTAAACCGAAAAAGCTACAGGGCTTGGCAAAAAATTTGAAACTTGGAAAAAATTATTTCGTTTTAGAAAGTTATGCTTGATCTCATTTTATAGGTCTTTTAATTCCAAAGAAAATCCTCAAAAAATATTATTATAAAAAGAGTACCGTTGTAGCGGCAACGCCGAAGAAGTGAAAAAAAAAAATTGTCCTATCAAAATCAGCTTGAGTGTGCTGGATAGAAAATTTGTGACCAAATTAAGAATCTTAGTATAATTTTTCCCTAAAACAGAAGATAAACCCGTCACATAATAAATTATAAAAGTGATAAAAATCGCTAAAATTGCCAAAATTATCCTGCGTTGCGTCAAAGCAGGAGCCGTCCTAGAATTGAACTAACACTGAAACTAATGTCATTTGATTTGAAATATAGTGTAGATAACGGGAGAAATGTCAAGATTGTTTCAAATTGAACCGGAAAAGCTACAGGCCTTGGCAATAGGCCTAGTTTGGTTGGTAGGGGACGCCCGCCCACCCCACCTTCGCTCGCATACTTTTTTCAATGGATAGAGACGTTTTATATTGTTTAAACTATTCGAAGAAGAGTGTCATCCTATGGAAACACTATGCGAGCAAAGGTGGGGTGGGCGGGCGTCCCCTACCAACCTGACTATGTCCATCCACTATTTCAAACGACTTGAACTATGCATTACATTATTTTTTACATATATATGTTTTTTAAATTAGTCTTAAATTAATAAATGACATTAATTTAATCATAGAAAATAACAGATAATAGTGTAGTGTATAGTTCAAGTCGTTTGAAATAGTGGACGGGCATAGTTTGGTTGATAGGGGCCGCCCGCCCACCCCACCTTCGCTCGCATACTTTTTTCAATGGATACAGACGTTTTATATTGTTTAAACTATTCCAAGAAGAGTGTCATCCTATGGAAAAACTATGCGAGCAAAGGTGGGGTGGGCGGGTGGCCCCTACCAACCAAACTATGCCCACTATTTCAAACGACTTGAACTATGTATTACATTATTTTTCACATATATATTTTTAATTAGTCTTAAATTAATAAATGACAGAAGTAGAATACGTACGTGAGGAAGCTGGCAGGCAGGTTGCTCGTGTAAAAGATCGATGCGAAACTATTCGAAGATCAATATCGAACCAAGTAACAGATTTAGAAAAGCAGTTGGCACAAAGGGGAGCACAAGCGAAAGCGGCTCAAAAGGATCGTGATGAGATTCGCCAGGAAATGCAATGCCAAATCAATAATCTTAATGAAAACTTCGAAGATGCTCTAATGCGCATTAGAACACTACAAGAACATGTCAAGAAGAAGAAGATATATTTATTGTAACATACATACATACAAGATATACATACATGTACAAGAGGCGATCGACCGTGGTCTTTCAGCCTATAGAACATGCCATTTTTTTTGAAGACTTGGAATTGAAGAATTAAATTATTGGCCAAACGGGCAATTATTTATCTGAAAATCTTCTCTAAAAAAGATATGGACAACACAAGAGGCCATCGACTGTGGTCTTTCAGCCTATAGGATATGTCATTTTTTTGAAAACTTGGAATTGAAGATTTAAGTTATTGACCAAACTGGCAATTATTTATCTGAAAATCTTCTCTAAAAAAGATATGGACAAGACAAGAGGCCATCGACTGTGGTCTTTCAGCCTATAGGACATGTCATTTTTTTTTAAATCTTGGAATTGAAGAATCAGTTATTGACCAAAAGGACAATTATTTGTTTGAAAATCTTTTCTAGAAAAGATATGGACAAGACAAGAGGCCATCGACCGTGGTCTTTCAGCCTATAGGACATGTTATTTTTTTTTGAAAACTTGGAAATGAAGAATTAAGTTATTGAGCAAACGGATAATTATTTATCTGAAAATCTTCTCTAGAAAAGATATAGACAAGACAAGAGGCCATCGACCATGTTCTTTCAGTCTATAGGACATGTACATTTTTTTGAAAACTTGGAAATGAAGTTATTGACCAAAAGAGCGATTATTTGTTTGAAAATCTTCTCTAGAAAAGATATGGACAAGACAGTCCGTGGTCTTTCAGCCTATAGGACATATAAATTTTTTTGAAAACTTGGAAATGCAGAATCAGTTATTGACCAAAAGGGCAATTATTTGTTTGAAAATCTTCTCTAGAAAAGATATGGACAACGAAAGTATCCCAATCAAAGATTATTTATTAAAACACGCGTGCCAAAAAAAAAACAAAAATTCCTTTACACTAAAAAAAAAACGACCATCCTAAAATCCTGTGACCATTTATGTAAACGCTATAACGTGCAATCCAATCAAAACCGCAATTAAATTCGACCCGTTACGCATTTCGCACCGAACAATTAAAACGTGCCCCGCGGCCAATAACTGTTTACAGGTCGAAAAAAAAACATACCACACCATTTCTCATTATTTATTTATGTAACAATTTCTTTACATCTGTGCGAAGTCGCGGTGTACCTGCCGGGTCATATCGCATGGTTCGTTATCCGTGAAATTAAGAAAACGCACATCGTGCCAGCCATTATATTGCAAGGCCTTGTTAGCCTCTGACTCGAAATATCTGCACGTACCAATCTGGAGCGGCCATCGGGTGGTGGATGGTCTTTTGTTAGCTACTAAAGCTATTTTTATTTGCAGAACATGATACTAATATTAATGTATGGACCACTATTTTAATTTAACGAACAACGTGAATAAATCACACACACACACTTGTGGGAAGTTATAGATTTAATAATAACAAATTATTAAAAATTTTGAAATAAAGAAGCACAGACAAATAATATGTATTTATTAAATAAACGCATTGTTAACTGCACATGTATGTCCTTTTCTATCGCAAATCGAATTAACATCTCTTCTGTATCCAACTGCTATAACAGTAACACGTAGATACACGCGCCCAGTGTGGATGACAGAGACATTAAAACATTTTATTTTCTTATTTAGAAGCCAACCCCTCATAATTCTTGAAATAATTAATATTTCGGGTTTTGGTTTATGAGGATGTATTTCATTTTTCATTACCTTTAAAATAAGCTGAAACTCGATACGGGTTGCTATTTAAAAATGTTAAAGTGGCCATCCACTAAAAAAAACTCCACGTTGCATGGAAGTTCTAAACTATGGATGTAGTTTTTATGACTCTTTAGTGATCCCCAAATTATCATATTTTTTTTCTTGACTCGTTACTTACGCCCGGTATCTTCAACGAATCGTAACTAGTTTAAGACCATCTTCATAATTCGACGGTCTTAAAGCGTTGCACCAAACAAAAATCAGAACTTAAAACGATCTTACATTGTAAGACTAAGTAAGATCTATATATGTTTGGTGCAACAGAATACAAATTTAAGACGTGGTTATATATAAGACGAGTTTATATAAGACGAACTCTAAAGTCCGTATGACATTATCTAGTTTCTTATATCGTTTTCGATGCAGACACAAACCACATAGTGTCATACACACATGTAGAAAATGATATAATGGCGGAAAAATAATAAATTCACTTAACAATAACAACACTGTAATATGTGAATTTTCCATTTAGAAATAGTTTAATATATCAATTCTTATATATAAAACGATATAGGAAACTAGATAATGTTATACGGGCTTAAGAGTCGTTGGAGAAACCGGGCGCTAAAGCTCCGTCCTGGGACTTTGGGAAGTCCTGTTTATGTTGAATTATTATTATTATTAATGAATCATCAAGTCTAGAATCAACATAACTTCCTCACCCACAATTATTTATAGTTATTTCTGTCGGCTCTCGTGCATTAAATTTAGCACCTCTCGCCCAACAGTGCCGATAAATAATCTTAATGATTTGAATGTGTCGTTAACGACGCGATAATTGAATGGCGGACAGTGGGCCCCGTCGCTAAAACATTGACAAATGACTTTCTTTGGGGGCGGCACGTGCAAAAATGTGTGCCGATCCCTAAAGCCGAGCACACTGTAGCTACATACATAATTGCATGTACGGGCGATGCATAAATAAATTTATATCACAATTTATTCATCTTGGCGACTATTGTGCGTCGGCCGTTGACTGCAATGGTGACAATGGATCAAAATGCACTCAATAGAGTCATATACGTCAGTATATCAATTACAAAGTTTATGTGGTGACGTACGAGCACTGTGTTGAGTGGTTACAAATTTAAAACTTAAATGAAATTAATTGAGAATTGTAGAGAATGTAGTTTGTATAACAAATCTCACTCACGGGTGTGTTTGGACATATTATTATATTTTTCCTCAAACATTATTATATGGAGGTGCAATTTATGAAAACGGATAAATTGCAGTATAAACATTTTTATTTTTATTTATTTCCTAATACTAAAACCTTCTCAAATAGAAATCTCAATCTAGCCTTGAGGACACATCACCCGGGGAGAGAGATACTCTATTCTCCAAATGATCATGCAAGGAAAATACAAGGAAGAAGAAGCATGGGGCGTCGCAGAACCTTATGGTTAAAGAACCTTAGAGAATGGTACGGACAAACATCGGTCGGACTATTTAGAGCTGCAGCGTCAAAGATTAGAATCGCCATGATGATTGCCAACCTCCGGTAGGAGACGGGACCACAAGAAGAAGACTAAAACCTTCAAGATTCTCTACAAATAGTAGCTAAAATGATCTTCATTATTGTAGGAAAAGTGTTAAATAATCACTAAACAGGGAAAATTGTATATAGCTGTGTTCTGTTGTTTTCCGCGATGGCCGCCGTAGTTGTCATGGAAACAAATCAACATTCGCGCTGCAGCTTGTATTAAGGGCGACATTGTTGTCTGGTGTAAACGATCTATTTGATAATCTATTAATGTGTTAAGAAAATGGGCTGCAACTAGAACACAATCATCAGGATCAATTGTACGTACTCAGAAGTAAATGCGATATGGTACGTATAAAAAGAGGTTCGTTTTTATATCGTGTGTGGTAAGATCGTAAACGGGGCAAGATCGTAAATGTCTTAAATTCATTCTAATATAAAAGAAATTGTATAAATTAAAATTAAATATTGTTCCGTCTGGTGTGTGTGTATATATTTACCACCAATGTCTAAAAGCATATTTAAACACAGTTTATAAAAAGCATCAAAGTAATAAAAATGTATTTGAATGTCTTAAGGTCGTTTTAGACAAGACTCAAAAGTTAGTAAATCTAAATTGTCTCGTATCATACAGCAAATTATTTGAAATATTGAATTGGATGGTAGATCGAATGGAAAAATATAACGCGTTCTATTTATCAAAGACAAATAGTATGGGTGGAGGATATATGCATTCATTTCTTGAACAACTTTTGAGCTAAGAAATTGTCTTGTCTAAAACGTCTTTTTTACTTCATATTCCGGTTGTGCAAGCGTTGCTGTGCGCCCTGCACGGCCTCGGACGCTGCCTGTATCGATATCACAATCCGCGCAATTAGCTTTTTGTGTGCATCTCGTTCTGTTGGATGTAAAAAACGCGTGTCCATTGTTTCGCAACCCGTAAACGATGTACGCACACACGTAATTACTTATACTATACGCGGGCAGACGTGCTCCGCCACGGGCTATTTGTATTTACGCTCTCACACATTATTTTCAACATACACACAGCGAGCACAGTGTGCACCGTGCCGTAGGCTAAAATTTTTGGTATCTAATAAAGCCCGATCGAAGGGAATTTGGTTGCGCAGTATATAATTATTATGGAGTGTGTGTGTGTGTGTGCTTTTTTTCGTTATAAATATAATAATAATAACGGAGTCGTCTTTCCAAGATTGTATCGATACTGTTACAAATTGCTTTGAAAATTAACTTGGGATGAGTTGGTTCGTGTATTTCTATCTGATTAATTGTTGTTGATTAGTTAGAGATTATCAAGCAAACATTTTACTGTTGTATTATGAATATTATTTAAAGAAAACTTCTATCTTTATTGGGCTATCAGCCGTGAGGCTTTTCCGCCGGTCAAGGGAGAAGCTCAGATGAGTTTAATCACCCGGTATATACCTTAACTTCACAGAAAACCTCTGAAAAACTGTGAAAGGTGATTCGCGAAAATTTGCCCCGCTGGGGTTCGAATTCAGGCTCCCCAATGCTCAGTACGAGACGGACGATGCCTCTAACCACTCGGCCACTGAGCTGGGTGAATATTATTACGAATCTATATACATTTTTATATAAAAAGTACCCTGACAGAATTATAGTGGAGTGGCGTAAAGGTCGTTTTAGACAATACAATTTCTTAACTCAAAAGTTGTTCAAGAAATCAATTCATATATCCTTCTCCCATACAATTTGTTCTTGACAAATAGAACGCGTTATATTGTTTCATTTGATCTACCATCCAATTCAATATTTCAAACTATTTGCTGTATAATACGAGACAATTTAGATTGTTTCGCATTTTGACTAACTTTTGAGTCAAGAAATTGTCTTATCTAAAACGACCTTTAAGTTTTTTTGATAAGTTATATCCATGGATAAAACAATGATGTATGTAGTCCAAGTCATAGGGGGCAATATATATTCCACATCAGTATATTCTATCTGTTTATTTATTTCAACTGCAACTTATTTATAGCTCATAAATAATGCATTTGTTGTACATACGTAAGTCTAGGTCTAGGTGAAGGCAGGCGGTCGGGTTACCGCAGCCGGAGGTCGCGGTCGAAGAAAGTTCGCATTGAAAAGGAGTTTCATTAAATCTTATATTTACAAACATATTCATTATTTATTACTGTGTTCTAATAACACGTAATTGTATATCCTCGGCATTCTTAATATTAATTAAGTGCTCATTAAGGAACATAAATAAACATCTCTAAATGGGCCGGCGGGGATAATAAATTTATTAATTACTACCTAAATGATTGAATAGACGTACAAGACCAGACTTATAATAAATTGGCAAATTTATGTATGGGCGTTAGAGGTATAATAAAATTGCAGCGGTGATTATTTTTGCACACATGATTTTAAAATAGGATTCGTTCTTAACCCTCAGTTGGTATGGTAGGGTCAAATCTGACCCGAATCACTTTGTTTCTATTACTATCCCTACTTTCTTTTTGTGCAGCTGTATACCAGTTTAAGGAATTCTCCTAACTTCTAAGATAGTTTTAGATGCAGCGTACGTGAATAGAGAGCGTATTGATTCCGGGTTGTACGTTGTTGCGGGTCATATTTGACTCACCATACCATAAGTGTCAGCATATTTTGTTTAGAAACAATTCCAACAATTATAAATACAGGACGTAACATTACCGAAAAACATTGGTTTTCTTCGATGGAACTTATGATTGAACTGAATAAAGTCAATATAACATAAACGAACTCTACGAAAGACCAAATGCGATATACTACCTGAACAATAGCCTCATAAGTTTCGTCCTGCCTTATCTTCAATAGACGTAACCATTTCATCGTACGTGTCAAAAAGGCGTAAAGCAGTGATAATGTTATCATCACTACATCATACAAATGCGATTGAGGATGGACCAAAGGGGTTATCTATGATAAACAAATCACTAAAGGTCGTTTTAAGGCCATTTTAGACAAGGCAATTTCTTAGGTCAAAAATTGTTCAAGAAATGAATTTATATATCCTTCTCCCATACAATTTGTTCTTGACAAATAGAACGCGTTATATTTTTCCATTCAATCTACCATCCAATTCAATATTTCAAATAATTTGCTGTATGATTCAAGATAATTTAGATTGTCTCGCATCTTGACTAACTTTTAAGTCAAGATATTGTCTTGTCTAAAACGATCTTTAGACAAGACAATTTCTTGACTCAAAAGTTAGTCAAGATGCGAGACAATCTAAATTGTCTCGTATCATACAGGAAATTATTTGAAATATGGAATTGGATGGTAGATCGAATGGAAAAATATAACGCGTTCTATTTGTCAAGAACAAATTGTATGGGAGGAGGATATATGAATTAATTTCTTGAACAACTTTTGAGCTAAGAAATTGTCTTGTCCCTCATGTTGGCTAATACTACCACTACCCCTTAATGGGGTTTGAACCATTGTGAGCGAACTTTTGCCCAGATTTTTAGAGGATTTCTGTGAAATTAAGGTAAACACCGGGTGATTACACTACTTTGAGCTTCTCTCTTGACTAGCCATAGGGTTGATTGCTATAATGATAGAAGTTTATTTTTTGTTAACTCAAAAATAAGTTTGCTACGCCACTGTCTGACTATAAGTATGTAAATTACGAGCCCTGCTCTGTATAATACAACATAAAATAATGAACCACAAATGGTGCATACCCACATCACATTTACCACAATTACCAGCACGTTTCTTGAAAGGAGCGCCACGCGCGCCGTTTACTTTTCCGCGATTATCGGCGATGAGTGAAAGGCCGTAAAACGATTAGCATACATACGGGCATATGATCAATATTTATCTTTGCGGTTAGAGGATTTCCACATGTCGCCGGACCGACCGCGTTCCGAGATTTGTTTGTACTATTTAACCATGCACACCGCGCGCACTAGTTGGAATAGTACACAAAATTTACATTCTACTAAAAAGTTATTCCACATCACGACGGAATCTACATGGCATTTTATACTCAACCTATTTTCAACAGTAATTAACATTATTATCATGTCATACAACAATAGAATAACACATTTACAATTATCAGACACAACTTTTTTGTTAAAAGATAAATAAAATAATATTATATCACACTTTAGTTACACCGAACAACCGTTTTTAAAAAATCAGTCCAAATGGGTGTTTTTGAAGTGCAATTCTAAATTATTACCTGTCATCACCTGTTATCTTCTTGTGGGCAATTGAAGCCGATCAGTACTCTATCGGGTGGCAGAAAATAAACTAAAAACTAGTGGGTGATCTCTATGCATAAAATGTATTTTATCACCATATATGTGACTATATGTGTAAAGTTTGTCTAGTTATATATGAGCCTGTGAGAATGAAAATGAGTCAAAGTCATATTTGAATTGTTTTGAAAAGGAGAAGATTTTGCGTTTGGTATTTATGTAAATCTACGTGCGCAGTTACATAATTAAAATCAATTTATTCATAAATAAAAATATAAATTGAAATAATTGAAAAATAAAATAAAAAACTTGTATCTTTATAGGGCTATCAGCCGTCAGACTTTTCCGCCGGTCAAGGGAGAAGCTCACAGGAGTTTAATCACCCGGTATTTACCACTTTTCTCTAGATCTTACCGTTTACACGCTATAACCGCCAGCAAGTGTGAAAATGATGAAATTTGAGGCATTTTTCCGGTTTAAACTCGGTAGCTTTTTTATTTCTAGCGCTAGAGAGATGGTTTATAGATCAAAATGTAGAGTATTTCAGGGCCTACAAATTGAGGCTTAGGCACTTTTCTCTAGCTCTTATCGTTTACACGCTATAACCGCCAGAAAGTGTGAAAATGATGAAATTTGAGGCATTTTTCCGGTTTAAACTCGGTAGCGTTTTTATTTCTAACGCTAGAGAGATGGTTTATGTATCAAAATGTAGTGTATTTCAGGGCCTACAAATTGAGGCTTAGGCACTTTTCTCTAGCTCTTACCGTTTACACGCTTTAACCGCCAGCCATTGTGAAAATTATGAAATTTGAGGCATTTTTCCGGTTAAAACTCGGTAGCGTTTTTATTTAACTTCACAGAAAACCTCTGAATACTGTGAAAGCTGATATATTTGAATATATATTTGATTTTTTTTAAACAATCTATTTTAATTATTATGATACGTAATGTGCACTGACCATATCAAAATTTTGTTCATACATTCATTGTAATAATTCAGCTTCAATTAGCCGACAGACAAAAAAAAGTCGGCCACGCTTAATACAGTTGTCAGTAACGGCACATTTAAGTCTCGTCAGCCGTGAAGACAGCAGCAGTGCACAAAAAAAAGAGTCGTAACTGTTTTTGTCATCCGACTCGCGTTAAAAGTGTCTCAATATTTGCTTTTTGTGTGCGACTACAATGCAGAGACGCGAGGATAATTCGCCCGCTGTCACTGGCGCGCTTTAATGGTGCTTTATTGCCCGTCATCTTCCCACTAAAACGAACTTTGTTGCACCCAATTTAGTATTGTAAAAACGTCTTGTTCACAGCGGTAATCAGTTCAAAAAAAGTTTTTTTAGTTGCAGTTGCAAACGATGAGAAGTAAACGAGGGAGTTAATGATTTTAATATACACAGCAAAATTTGTAGTTATAACAGTTATAGTTAGGCATATATCTAACTAGTATTTCTAAAGGTTAAACTTACAACCTGTGATGATTCTGAATTAGAAGATACTGGTTATAGTATGATGACGTATTGTGTCGCGATCATCAAGATATCCAAACACGACTGCTTGATCTTGATAATTGCGTGATAGGTGCGTCATTTGATTTTGTTTTAGGGGTACCAACATTAGCCCATTCCCCCGCGACGGAACACACCTTGTAGTGGTGCGGGGGCCCAGTATGGCGACATCCGGAAAATCCCTCCTGTGCCTCAAGACACAGTCGGGATTTTGATGTCGTTGTATTGCTAAGATGTTCTGGGGCTCTTCACAATCTACTTGCGTGATAGAGCCTCTCTTCTAAAGTCACTTTGCCCTATAATCTATCAAGTTCTTCTTGTCATCCCTACAGCTACCCTGGGGTGCGATTTATTACTGATCGCTATTATTGCAAATTATGTGGATTTGTGATATTTCACTTTGTAAAAGACGTTGCATACTTTGACAGAACTGAAAGCTTAACAGTACTTATATTTCAACATTATTTTTTGAGTTAATTCTATTATTTCACGAGTACGCATTATGGCTCAATAATGCGTACTCGTGAAATAATAGAATTAACTTAAAAAATAATGTTAAAACATAACTACAGTCAAGTTTTCAGTTCTGTCAAAGTAAGCAGCGTCTTTTACGAAGTGAAGAATCACAAATCCACATAATTTGCAAAATAGCGAACGCCTCTCGATGGCGATCGAGAGGCGTTCACAGCAATCGCTCAAAAATCTACCCTATGGTTTTCTCCGATCACAACGCTATTATAGATATTGAAAATAACACCTTTACCGCTAAGAATTTTCATACACAGCCACCTCTTTTAAAATAATTATCCTGTTGCAATTATTTCTATTTCTGTTAAGTCGTGGTTTCCTAGCAAGCGGTGTCGACAAAAACGGCCGTTTTTGATGTCATTTACACATTACAAGATACGTTTTAAGTACATGTAATTGAATAACTCACCAGATTCCAGTGTAATTCATGACATTTTCCCAATACTTGGAAGTATAACGGTCTCTGGATTGCCAGATTTATTTAAATATACGTAAAAGAAATGTGTGATGCCAAAATGACGTGAAATACGTCCGGTTTTGTCGACACTGCTTCCTAGGAAACCAAGGCTTAAGCATCATTTTTTAGTCATACTCTACTGAGCGTCTCCCTATACAACCCCTCGGGCTGATTAGGTATAAAAATAGTTTTATATAGATACGTCTTTTATATATTTGCACATGGTTCGAATTGAAATTACTGTATCCGTTGACTCTTCTCAAATGATATTCGTGACACATCTCCGATCACCTCATGAAATCAGAGCATTATGCAATTATAACTGGACGTGATGGGCAGCAGCGGCACGTTTAGCAGATCGAGATCAGTTCCACTTGCGGGCGCAGCGTCCATCAATCAAACGCGCGCGTCGGGGAATGTTTGATGGAAGTGTTTCACAATTGCCCATTAAAAGCAGCACTTTTTATATGAAGCCAGATCCAGTTATTGGATGATTTAATTAATCGTGCTCCTTTATTATATAGTAATCATTTTGTGTGTGTCTGTGTGGCTCAATTAAACTGAATGCAAACAAAGAGATCAATTTTAAAGACTAATATACGAAACAAAAGAAAAGTGAAGTTTTAGTTAGACATAAAATGCAATTAATGTTTCTCTAAAGTACCAAATCGGCATCAAAGGCCACAATTGAGATGATGATTGCCAACCGTAGTCCGAGGTTGGCAATCATTATCTGATAAAGATAGATAAAGAAGAAAGTACCCCAAACATAAAATAAAGAGAGGAAAGCAAATCCATAAAAGTAACAATGACAAACTATTCATATTTAAAATTAAAAAATATTTTTGATCAGTTGTTGCATTGTATGTTGTATTTGTATTTGCATTTATTTATTTCACTTATATTTACATTTAAACATTTATATACTTTGTCGTTATTCTATAATAGTTTTTATTATAATTTACTTATCGCACCTAAGTACGTAGTACTGTTAATTATTCTTTCGTTCTTGATGTGTTCTAAACGCAAAAAAGTACTAAAGAAGAAATACAAAAAAATGATCAAAACAAAAATGAAAACGTGAAAATTCATTTTATAAGTTACGACACTTGTCATCCCATAGTGCGATATATTCATAATAATAATAATAATAATAATAACAACTTTATTAACATACCATTCACAGATTACAGTAATTAAAGAAAAGATTTATAAAAATACATATTTTGGTTTGTTAAAAGGAGTAAAAATAGATTCCTGTAGTAACAGGATTCTAGTTTTGCGGATAAAAAGTACCATAACTCTGTAATTTTCAAAATTGTATAAAATTACACTGAATATATTCACCTAGACTCATACTTAGATCCTACAAAATACGAAATGTGATCTCAACTACTCTTAGTCTTTTTGGGTTGTAAAAGTCAAAAATTACAAATCAAACACAAGTCACAGGATAAAAAGTACTAGAACTCTGTTTGTAGTTTTCAAAATTTTATAAAATGACGCTAAGTATATTTGCAAATAGTTATACTTAGCCCCTACAAAGTATAAAATGTGTATATCAACTGTTCGTAGTCGTTTTGGGTTGTTAAACTCAAAAATTACAATTCTGACAGTTAAGCGACAAAAAGTACCTTAACTCTCTTTTCATTTTGAATTTTTTACAATATTACTTTGAATATATTTACAAATATTTTAAGTATCTTAACTATTCGTAGTCTTTTTCTGTTGTTGAACTTAAAAATTACAAACTTGACATTAGCTTACGGATAAAAAGTACCATAACTCTGTTTGTAATTTAAATTTTTTTATAAAATTACGCTGAATATATTCACAAAGACTCATACTTAGATCCTTCAAAATATGAAATGTGTATCTCAACTATTTTTAGTCTTTTTGGGTTGTTAAAGTCAAAAATTACAAATCCAACATTAGTCACGAGATAAAAGGTACTATAACTCTGTTTGTAGGTTTCAAGATTTTATAAAATTACGCTAAATATATTTACAAATAGTTATACTTAGCCGCTACAAAGTATAAAATGTTTATATCAACTGTTCGTAGTCTTTTTGGGTTGTTAAACTCAAAAATTACAATTCTGACATTAGTTAAGGGACGAAAAGTACCATAACTCAGTTTGTATTATTCAAAATTTTATAAAAATTCGCTGAATATATTTACTAATAGTTATACTTAGTCCCTACAAAGTATAAAATATGCATCTCAACTATTTGTAGTCTTTTTGGACTGTTAAACTCATAATTAGATCCTTCAAAATATGAAATGTGTATCTCAACTATTCTTAGTCTTCTTGCGTCGTAAAAGTCAAAAATTACAAATCAAACACTAGTCACAGGATAAAAAGTACTAGAACTCTGTTTATAGTAGATCATAATTTTAAAAAATTACGCTAAATATATTTACAAATAGTCATACTTTGCCTCTAGAAAGTATAAAATTTGCATCTCAACTATTCGTAGTCTTTTTGGGTTCGTAAACTCGAAAAATACAAATCAGATTTTAAACAAAAATAAAATACTTTTTTCAGATCGGGCTTCCTTTAGAACATATTATATGATAAATAATATATGATATAAAAATATTATATAATATTTCCTGAAGAAAGCCCTATATGAAAAAAAGGTTTTTTGTTTTTGTTTGAAATCTGATCTTGCAAATGACAGTTTATTTTGACAATCCAGTTACCAAACAGCCTGTAAAAATATGTTACAGCTCAATATACGTATTATCTCTATATATTTGTAGATTTTATATATAATATATAAATATATAGAGATTAGACGTATATTGGGCTATCACATATTTTTTATGAGTTGAAAAAAGGATACAAGTAAATAAATAATATATTTTACAAGAAATAAACCATCCATGCTTGTAATTATACATTAAAATTCCTTATATTTTACTACTATTTCTTCAACTGAGATATCTTGCAGCCTTTTAAATGAATGATGTAGATGGATTTAATTAAATTTTATAGCGTCTTAACTTCTTCTAAGTTTCCCCCGTATTTGTATACGCGTTAATTTCACTAGAAATGCTTTATTACACACAGCAAATGAAGTTGTTTTAGGTAAATATGATTGCTGTAATGGACTATTAACGGCGGGGCATTTAAATTTAATAATATATTGCAAGTGGAAATCCTGCATTTGCATACCAATTACAGGAGCAGTAAAGAATATGACATTATAATTAACAGTTTTTATTTCTTCATATGTATCATAAATAACATGAGTTTTTTTTATTGATTTGAAATATATGTATCCAGCAGTCGTCAGACAATTGCAAGAAATAATATGCATTTGCTATTAATTTTTTTTAAGAATTTATTAAATATCTTCGTCCTCGAGAATAGAATTATAATTTACACAAATATTAAAAAAGTATTAATAAATAATAAAAACTTTTCTGACAAATAATATTAAACCTGATTTTTTTAAATTTTACTATATGGATTTATTAAAAATGTTCGTCCTTTGGACTATAATTATAATTTACACAAATATTATAAAGTAATAATAAATATTAAAAATTGAACAACGTTTTTGACAAATAATATTAATTCTGTATTTTTAAATTTTACTATATGGATTTATTAAAAATGTTCGTCCTTTGTAATACAATTATAATTTATACAAATATTAAAAAAGTAATAATAAATAATAAAAATTGAATAAGCGCTAAAAAGTAATTACAAATGCTTACCTGTAAATGAAAGAGCAATAATAACACACGCACACAGTAGCCGGTGGTACATGATGATAACAAGAGTGGCTCTCCGGAGCACCGACTAAACCGATCTTGTACTGTCCACGAGCCGTACACACCAACTGGCCTATATTGCCCTACTCTTCTAGATATACCATCATCTCTCGCCAGCGGTAACTCAACAATTAAAGAGCCACCGGCGGCGTGCCTCTTCGCCGCGGCCGCGCGCGCCACGCCGCCCCTCGAAGGGCTTCCGCGTTTGTCATCTACTTCTGCTTGTCCGCGAGACCCCAATTGCCGCTGACCCAAGCCACCCATTGTTCACGCGCACCTTTTGCGGGCGCCTCACTCCATATCACTCACTATACCCACCACAGAATTATTTTTGTTGTTGGAAAGTATCCTTTGTACCCAATGAGAGCTTGAACATCTGCAAACCTTTACTAAAAATTGCAAAATAAAACTTTTTAGATGCAAAAGGCACTGAAAAATAATTAGAACTGGATACATTCAGAGTAATTTAATAAAATTTCTAAAACTACAAATAGAGTTATAGTAGCAGCTCTCGTTTATCGTTTCTAGCTGCCCCGAACGGTTGGTACCGGAACTACGCGCCGCGGAACGATGATAAAACGCACACGGTTGTCAAATTGATTTGTCTTTGTAAAATTGTATCATGTAGAATTGTAAATTTAAAGACGTTGTAATTGTTTCTTTGATTGAAATCCGAAATGCACATGCTCGTTCCGGTGTACCAAGTTTTAGGTAGGTGCAAACGCGGTAAGGGACTGGGTCACATCGTGTGTTCCAGGAGCGGCTCGCAAGGATAATCGAACACGAGACAAATAGCCCGGAACAGCTTTCAGACGATAAACGAAAGCGTCTAGTATATTTTGTCACTCAATTAATAACATATTCGTAATTTTTGAGTACAACAGCCCAAAATTATTACGAATAGTTGAGATAAATGTTTCAAACTTCGTAATGACTTAATATGACTATTTGTAAATATATACAGCATAATTTATAAAAAAATTTACACATTTCATACTTACAACATATTCGACGTAATTTTATAAAATTTTGCATAAATGGGTAAAAGTATAAAATATATATCTCAACTATTCGTAGTATTTTGGGTTGTTAAACTCAAAAATTACAATTCTGATATTAGTCTGGGTATAAAAAGTACCATAACTCTGTTTTGAGAGTTATGGTACTTTTTATCCCCAGACTAATATCAGAATTCTAATTTTTGAGTTTAACAACCCAAAATACTACTAATAGTTGAGATATATATTTTATACTTTGTAGGATCTAATGACTTAATATAACTATTTGTGAATATATTCAGAGTAATTTATAATATTTTGAAAACTACAAACAGATTTATGGTACTTTTTGTTTTCGAACTAATATGAGATTTGTAATTTTTGGGTTTAACAGCCCAACAAGACAACGAATAGTTAAGATACATATTTCATATTTTATAGGATCCAATTGTAACTATTTAAGGATATAGTCAGAGTAATTTAATAAACTTTTGAAAACTAAAAACAGATTTATAATAATTTTTGTCCTCGAACTAATGTCAGATTTGTATTTTTTGACTTAAACTACCCAAAAAGACAACGAATAGTTGAGCTACACATTTCATAATCTGAAGGGTTTAAGTATGACTATTTGTAAATATATTCAGCGTAATTTTATAAAATTTTGAAAATTATGGTATGGTACTTTTTATCCGCTAACTAATATCAAGTTTGTAATTTTTGAGTTTAACAACACAAAAAGATTACGAATAGGTAGTTAAGATATACTTTGTAGGGGTTAAGTATGACTATTTGTAAATATATTCAACGTAATTTTGTAAAATTTTGAAAACTACAAATATAATTATGGTACTTTTTATCCCTTGACTAATGTCATATTTAAATTTTTATAATTAATATATTATTATATTATAATTTTTTGAGTTTAACAACCCAAAAAACTACGAATATTTGAGATACACATTTTATACTTTGTACGGACTAAATATGATTATTTGTGCATATGTTCAACCAAATTTTATAATATTTTGAACATTACAAGCAGAGTTATGGTACTTTTTGTCCCTTTACTAATCTCAGAATTGTAATTTTTGAGTTTAACAACTCAAAAACACAACGAAAAGTTAAGATACACATATCATACTTTTTAGGGTCGAAATATGAATCTTTGTGAATATTGTCAGAGATATTTTATAAAAGTTTGAAAATTACAAACAAAGTTATGGTACTTTTTATCCACTGACTAATGTCAAATTTGTATTTTTATAAGTCTAACAGTCCAAAAAGACTACAAATAGTTGAGATGCATATTTTATACTTTGCAGGGGCTAAGTATAACTATATGTAAATATATTCAGAGAATTTTTATAAAATTTCGAATACTACAAACTGAGTTATGATACTTTTTGTCCCTTTACTAAACTCAGAATTGTAATTTTTGAGTTTAACAACTCAAAAACACAACGAAAAGTTAAGATACACATATCATACTTTTTAGGGTCGAAATATGAATCTTTGTGGATATAGTCAGAGATATTTTATAAAAATTTGAAAATTACAAACAAAGTTATGGTACTTTTTATCCCCTGACTAATGTTAGATTTGTATTTTTTAAAGTCTAACAGTCCCAAAAGACTAGAAATAGTTGAGATGCATATTTTATACTTTGCAGGGGCTAAGTAGAACTATATATAAATATATGCAGCGAATTTTTATAAAATTTTGAATAATACAAATTGAGTTATGATACTTTTTGTCCCTTTACTAATCTCAGAATTGTAATTTTTGAGTTTAACAACTCAAAAACACAACGAAAAGTTAAGATACACATATCATACTTTTTATGGCCGAAATATGAATCTTGTCGAATATTGTCAGAGATATTTTATAAAAGTTTGAAAATTATATACAAAGTTATGGTACTTTTTATCCCCTGACTAATGTAAAATTTATATTTTTGAAAGTCTAACAGTCCAAAAAGACTACAAATAGTTGAGATGCATATTTTATACTTTTCAGGGGCTAAGTATAACTATATGTAAATATATTCAGCGAATTTTTATAAAATTTTGAATACTACATACTGAGTTATGATACTTTGTGTCCCTTAACTAATGTCAGAATTGTATTTTTTGAGTTTACGAACCCAAAAAGACCACGAATAGTTGAGATGCAAATTTATACTTTCTAGGGGCTAGGTATGACTATTTGTAAATATATTTAGCGTAATTTTATCAAATCTTGAAAACTACAAACAGAATTATAGTACCTTTTATCTCGTCAATAATATTGGTTTTGTAATTTTTGACTTTAACAACCCAAAACGACTACGAACAGTTGATATACACATTTTATACTTTGTAGGGGCTAAGTATAACTATTTGTAAATATACTTAGCGTAATTTTATAAAATTTTGAAAACTACAAACAGAGTTCTAGTACTTTTTATCCTGTGACTTGTGTTTGATTTGTAATTTTTGACTTTTACAACCCAAAAAGACTAAGAGTATTTGAGATCACATTTCGTATTTTGTAGGATTTAAGTATGAGTCTAGGTGAATATATTCAGTGTAATTTTATACAATTTTGTAAATTACACAGTTATGGTACTTTTTATCCGCAAACTAATGTCAATTTCTAATTTTTAAGTTTAACAACACAAAAAGACTACAAATAGTTGAGATACACATTTCATATTTTGAAGGATCTAATAAGTCTTTGTGAATATATTTAGCGTAATTTTATTTAAAAAAAATTAAAATTATAAACGGAGTTATGGTACTTTTTATCCCCTAACTAATGTCAGATTTGTAATTTTTTAATTTATTAGATTACAACATTCCAATTACAGGGAATAGAAAGATGAGGTACCTACAAAGAAATTTAAACTTAAACTTAAGGTATATGCTTACGTAAAAGGAGACAATTAATTTTGAAATACAAGAAAAATGAAATATTCTTATTTCTGCAATCATTGTGAATGAAGTTTTGGTCGTGTTCGCCTGTTTTTTTTTTTGCTGAAACTGTAACAGGTATTTTTGACAAAACCGAACCTTCAGTTACTTCGGTCTGACACTATTACACACGTAAATAATAACGCGTTTACAAAGTCAACTGTAAGATTCAATTATATTAATTGTAAGTAGCATTTATCAACATTTTTAACTCATTTATAACTTTCAATGAAAGTTAGTGCATATTTTCCCATAGATTATCATCCAAGCGCATTCATATCCAATGAAACAAAAACATTCGCGCGTCAAAAGTGAAACACTCTTCACATACAGATACATACATTTTAAACACATACATACACATAGAAGATGGTGCTAATCAAAGGAAAAGCTCCATGGAATGAAGAAACAAACCAAAGTAACAAACGCTCGGGCTCAGGCTCGCGCGCGCGCGCGTTCTAGCGAATTCAGGTTACGAGATCACATTCCCAGCGAGTATTCCTATTATTTTTTTCAATTCTCTCGCGCATAATTATATGCATTAATTAAAGCCGCACACACAAATTAGCGCTTTCGTGGCGAATCAATCAGCCACATTAAATTGCCCGCTGATTAACTGTAGTGGCGTGAAATGCACCCGCCAGCCAGATGTGTGTTTGGGGGCACTTACATTTTTGTACTTTTTGAAATTGTCCGGGCTCTCGTCTGAAAGCGTGAGACGTTTCGAGACTAATCCCCCACGCACCGTTATTATTGTGTATGCGCGACTTTATCATGTAGATTGGCAGCGTGATCGCGCTTAATTAGAATTATTGCCGGTGCCGGTCGTTAAAATTGATTAAATGTTGCCAGTGTAATTGAATTCGATGAGTTCAAGAATTGTGCTACTTAAAAAAACCTGTTATTATGTAATCATATGTATTCTTTAAAAAAAAAATCAGATGTGGCCATTACACATTTTATCATACATACCTAAATATTACAAATACATCAATACACAAACTACATATTGTAGGCGATTACGGCATGCGGATACTCTATTTAGTGGTAGAAAATAAATTTTAATTAAAGTCGTTTTAGACAAAACTATTTCTTAGCTCAAAAGTTGTTCAAAAACTGAATTCATATATCCTCCTCCCATACAATTTGTTTTTAACAAATAGAACGCGTTATATTTTTCCATTCGATCTACCACCCAATTTAATATTTCAAATAATTTGCTGTATGATACAAGACAATTTAGATTGCCTTGCATCTTGACTACCTTTTGAGTCAAGAAATTGTCTTTATAACAATTAGATGCAATAATTTATGATCAATGATAGTTAACTCGCTCCCAATGGTCAGTACGAGATGGATGGGGCCTCTAACCACTGAGTTGGGTATAAAATTTATATGTTGCTGGTTAACTTCGAAATGATAATGTGAAAAACAATCGTGCGTTTTTTAAGGTTTCGAAATATCATTTCGAAATTAATCAGCAACATATAAATTTTATACCCAACTAATTGGTTAGAGGCGCCATCCGTCTCGTACTGAACATTAGGAGCTAGAGTTGTGGGAGAAATTACGCGAATCTTCTTACACAGTTTTTCAGAAGATGTGTGTTAAGTTACGATAAATATCGGATGATTACACTCCTCTGATCTTCTCCCTTTACCAACGGAAAAGCCCTCGAGTTGATAGCTATAACGATAGAAGCTTTTTTTATAAAATATGTTTCTCTACTCAGCTCAGTGGCCGAGTGTTAGAGGCGTCGTCCGTCTCGTACTGAGCATTGGGGAGCCTGAGTTCGATCTCCAGCGGGGAACGAATTTGCGCGAATCACCTTTCACAGTTTTTCAGAGGTTTTCTGTGAAGTTAAGGTAAATACCGGGTGATTAAACTCCTCTGAGCTTCTCCCTTGACCAGCGGAAAAGCCTCACGGCTAATAGCCCTATAAAGATAGAAGTTTTTTTTTATTTTTCTCTGCTCAAGATCTTCAACTAAATTGGATTACAATGATAAATATCCTACAATTCTCATATATTTATTTACTCCACCATGCACTTTTTTCTCTCCGAACAAAAACCAACCAACCGTTGCAGTATTTCTCTCCGTACAGACAACCGGGGCGGCGATTATTGATGCGACATTCCACGCATACCGGCGTAATATCTTAAAGAGTAGCAATTACTGGAATAATTGATGCCCGTCCAGGGATTCGCGGCGTGCGTTTCTGCGTTTCCGAAGTAGAGGCCGCCGTCTGCGCCATTATTGCGCTCGCTGTTTCCGCATGTATAAAACCCGATCCGCGCTCACAGCAATATTTTTCGCCATTGCAAGAACACACACATACACTACTAACGGTCCCAACTAATTTACACCCGCCGTAATCTTGAATTATTTAATTAAACCGAGCACCTCGCTTACAAAATTAATTATTACAAATTTTATTATTTACTGTGTAACAGTATATGCAGAGAGTATACTATTTTATTAATAATCGTACATTTTATAGGCTGTATTTGAAACTTAATACAGAAAATATTGTATAATTAGTTTATTTCACTTTTTTTTTATAAATTGAAGCTTTCATGTAACTTCTAGTAAAAAAAGACCTTTATTTGGCATATTGGCATATTTTACACACATTCCCAAACCGTACTTTCACAGAAAGAAATCAAAAAAGACACACAAAAAAAGAATACAAATTAACATAAAATACATTTTTCTATCCATTAGCCCCCTCTGCCCTCGCCAATTTCCTTTCCCACGTCAGCCTCCTGCAGATTTTCACGCCATTCCCATCCTCTCCTAACCATTCGTTCAGCTTTCTGCACTCTCCAACCCACTCTTCTTTCACTCCCTCACATTCTTTGCTAAGGTGCCAGGTAACTTCTAGTAAACTATCCCCTAAATTTGTTGGCGATAACAGCACCCCTAAATTTACTATATAAGTTATATTATGGTCTGGAGTATCCTGTTTACATTTTATTTTTTGAATTCGTTGTGATATTTTTATATAATAATTACATACACGTGCTGACTTGATAGAGTTATTATAAAACTAGTTACATTTTATACTAATGAGAATATAATTCTTTTTTTTTCTGAGATAATATGTCATCACATTAGTACGAAATGATAATTTCATAATCATTAAAGTTCTTTGCAAATTGTCATCTGTAAATAATGAGATCTGTATTGCAATTTTTACATGCTTCATTTGCGAAAATATTTACTGCATGGAAAATATTTAATGTGATTTGTGTTTCAATCTATGCAAATTACAATATTATACACATGCAGGATGATTTGTAGCTAATTAAAGTCATTCTTCAATAGTTCTCCTAAGCCTTATTTAACATTAAACTTGAATTTAGTCTAGCTAATTAAATTCATCCTTAATTAGTTTTCCTAATTTCAATTAAACTTGATTTTAGCCTAGTTAATTAAATTAATTTCCCCGAAGCTTTATTTAACATTAATCTTGAATTTGACCTATTATTATTATTACTGCTAAGTACATATATACAACGACAAATATGCAAAAACCATGCTTTTGTTTTATTAGCACAAACACATACAATTTCATAATACAGTTTTATTGAATCAGCAGCCTGAAAAGTGTACAAATCACTCATTTAAAATGTGCCTTTAGCACACAGCTCTTTAAAGTTCAATATTTGAAGTGGAGGAACAACAACGGGCAGCACACATAAAACGTTGCTCGTGCCGTGCGGGCCCGTCGTTTTTTTTTTGGTGTGTGTGTGCGTTTTTCACCGACCCACATTTAACTGGGTCGTCCTGCTGGTGCATGCAGATGCATTTGCTGCGCGAAAATAGGACGCGGTAATGATTCGGACGCCTATAGACGCGACGACGGCGGCAGCGATGAGCGAAGAGAAAGTAATACGGAATCGGGGCTGAATAGAGACCAATTGAAGTTAATTTGATGGAATTATTGTCGACGGCCCAAGAGGAAATATTTCTTGTATCATTACAAGTACACACAATCACATAAATTAACCGACAACGAGATTTATTTATTTATTTATTAAACCATTTTCAGTTCCTGTAGTCGGTACATCTACTGTTGTATAGGCTGAACACGTGATTATCATTAATAATAATTCTTTTTATGGTTTAGCTCTGCTAATTATATATAACATATTAAAGACATATTAACATTCAATATAATACTTTACTTACATAAGAAATCAATAATTGTTCTCAAATTATCTAATGGCGAATTACAGTAACATAATTCACTTTTTTAACTGTTTGACAATTTTTTGTACTCAGTAAGTGCTTCATATAGGCCATGTATTTTGCAATTCGGATTTTCAATTAAATGCTCTACGCACAAAAAATTGTGTTTTACTATGATAACTTAATAGTTTTTCTGGGTTATTAACACAATGTAATAAACTGTACATATTATAATCACTGAACAGTGAAATTAAACATGCCTCTTGATCTTATCTCAAGTTCAACCCAGTTACTAAAATTTGTGTATGTATGTGTGTGTCTTTATTATTTGGATCATGCTGAAAGGACGGGCAATTAGGACCGCAGCGATGCACCCCAATTACCCTGGCGGGCCCGTCCCGTGCCGTTATCCCGCCGCGCGCGACTTCTTAATTGCCCTAGCGGGAGTTTTACGGATGGAAATAATGGATTTCATTGGGATGTAAATTATTTTGTTTTATGCCCATTAGCGTCGACACGAATCTGCAATATATGGAATATGTTTTAATCGCGAAATTAGCATGTTATTTACTTCGAATGCACGTGCAAAACCGGCTGTTAAATATTTAACTGGCTGAATTGGAAACGGAGGAAGATAATTAGTATAACAAAAATGTATTTTTTTGCGTTTACAGTAGAAATTTTGTGATATTGTTTGCACAAAAGTATAATGCCCTAACCAAACTATGCCCATACACGATTTCAAATGGCTTGAACTTCACACTACACAATTATCCATAAATTTTTATGATTCAATTAATTTCATTTATTAATTTAGATTTAATTTAAAAAATATATAGGGAACAATGTAATGTAGAGTGAAATAGTGAATATAAACTTTGCACTACACAATTATTCATAATTTTCTATGATTCTATTAATTATTAATTATATTTGTTTTATTCATCATTAATATTTGTATGTCCATTCCAATAACACTTCAAGTAACATCTTCCTATTCTCCTCAAATCTGCTACCCACTTCAGAGAAATCTGCAAGGATTTCAATATTATCAAACGGCCCATATTTCTTTTCCACAAACATATTCGTGTAGATCTGTTGGTTGATAACAGCCAGGCTTGCAAAACTCATTCATTATGCATGCCAGAAGTTTGGGAACTAGAATAATTCGATCTTCAATTGTCCACTTGAAAATATTCAAGTTTTTCCCGAAACTAGTTTAAAACAACTAGTTTCGGGAAAAACTTGATAATGCCTAGAACTTAGGCGAAACTAGTTGTTTTAAACAATTAATCAAGTGGTAACAAACATAGTAGTTTTATTCATCTCCTTTATTCTTATTGAGTAGTTGAATGTTCAATACAATTACATTTTTTAATTATTGAAAATTGCTATCATATCGAAAATACGATCCGCGCGCACGTATGTGTTACAAGAAAATGTGTATGTGTGTGCGTGAGTGGGCAATATTTGTGTATCGTAAGTATCGTGTGCGATTGGCTCGTAATGATAATAAAAGGTAAAATAGGTCCGTAAGTGGCGGTTGTCTCTTAAAGTAGGCGAAGTGCAGCTCCAGGTCACTGCAGTGACCTCCTTCAAGGTCAGCCGCGTCTCCTTTTACGGCCTCCTGCGAGAGATTTCCTATGCGGCACGAACCACAAACGCCGATTCCGCTAATGATGAGCCGTTTGGGAAATGTGTATGTGTGTGTTTAATGGTGTCGACGTATTGTTTTCCGAAAAACCGCCTCGCTTCGTCGCGGTCAAGCGGCAATCGAATGTGTTGTGCTTTCACAGATTCGTCTATTTGGGATTTATATGTTGAGAAACAGATAGTTACACCTAGCTCGGAAATGAGGTTTATAGGTACTTCCACTTTGCTTATTTTATTGCTCCATTTCTGCGGCGAGGAAAGTATGGAAACTGAAAATGGCGAACGGCCTCTGATTTGCATAAACATGCAGCATCTAATTGACTCCCCGGTCACCCGCAGAATGCGTAAATCATATAAATAATTTAATTTATCGCGGGGCCTCTTAATGGGGCCACTTACGCGCGCTTAACGGTCGCGCCGCGCTCCTCTGCGCGCCCGCTTCGGTGGTCGACGATTTTAGATAAGCGGAATTAATGATTGCGATTATAAATGAAAAATGCTGTTAAAAATTGTTTTAACATCTCTTTATGATATAATAATCTCGCTAACGTAGTGCAATGGCTTTTATTGGCCCATGAATATGTATATTACTGGTAATTAAATGGACTTGTTTAATAGATTCATATTTCTTGTAAAATCTATTGCTGGTAATGTTTTTAAATGACTCGGATCTTTTTTATCGGGTTATTACTTTAGTTCTAACTCGTAATTCTTCATTCATGATGGGTCTACGATAGAACAATTATATAATAAAATTTTAAAGAAGTATTTATTACTAAATGATACCAATCAGCTTATATAATAGCACATTTCTCTATAAACATGTTAGTTATGAGTAGTTTTATATGGAGAAACTCAGCTCTTTCGAGATTTTCGACGTTCTAAATCTTATGGTACCATATCACTCCCATCAGCAGGCACAGGTGTTTTTGCTGCAGCTTTTTCAGCTGCCTTAACTGTTGAGCATAAATTACTAACGTTTCAGATCTATAGAGTAGAGTGGGGATGACCACAACATGGCATTTTGCTTTTGGGAATGTTTTGTGGTGGTAGAAAACCCGGCTCTTTAGGTTCACTACATTGATCCTGTCGTTCAAAATACTTCCCAAGTAGTTAAAATGTTGGACATATTCTATGAGCTTTCCTGCGAAGATAATTTCCTTACAATTCTGACTTCATCGCCTGCAAACAACCTACAAAATATCCAAAACACCTTTGAATGGGCCTTTAATAGCCTGGGCTATCTTGCGTAGGATTTTGATTTTACTGTCGTTAAATTTTAGGCTTAGGCTGTTATAGATAGACCTAAAAAGGTATCTAGGATGTATATAAGTGTGAATCCACCTCTTAGTAATCTACCTATCTAGATTTCGAGCTTATTAGATCTCATCAGTGTAGCTCAGCTAGTGAGGATGAATTCACACAATATCTCGAGTGATTATATTTTCATTTGTTATATTTAAAACTAGTTGGATCGGATTCCAACTAGTTTTAAATTGAACAAAAGTAAAATATAGAGCATATATAAGTGTGAATCCAACTCTTAGCTATCTACATATCTAGATGTCGATCTTATTAGATCTCATCAGTGTAGCTCAGCTAGTGAGGATGAATTCACACAATATCTCGAGTGATTATATACAAAAATGATACTAATCCCATAGGAGGAAAGTTAAACGCCATCTGGCGGCACCACATCAATTAGCAGGAGGATTCACACTTATATATGTTTTATAAGATTGGCCTTGAGCTGATATCTCAAGCACTCTGTTGAAAAATTATTCCACTAACCCCCAGGAGGAAAGTTAGCAATGCACACCCATATGGTAATAACATGCGCATGCTATCAGGATCACCGGGTAGTGCCCTCTATGGAATAATTTTCCAACAGAGTGCTTGAGAGATCAGCACAAGGCCAATCTTATTAAACATATATAAGTGTGAATCCTCCTGCTAATTGACGTGGTGCCGCCAGATGGCGTTTAACTTTCCTCCTAGGGGGTTATTTGTATCATTTTTGTAATAACCACTCAAGATATTGTGTGAATTCATCCTCACTAGCTGAGCTACTCTGATGAAATCTAATAAGATCGAAATCTAGATATGTAGATAGCGAGAGTTGGATTCACACTTATATATGCTCTATATTTAACTTTTGTTAAATTTAAAACTAGTTGGAATCCGATCCAACTAGTTTTAAATTTAACAAATGAAAATATAGAGCTTTAAAAGTACGAAAATTATTTCAAGTACGCCATGAATTGTGTTATTTACAACCATTTTGTTTTTTCTTTCAAATGCTATTAGAATGCTACTAGAACATAAATTGCACAATCAAATTAAATAAAGTAATATTGCACATATAGCCTACACTGAAAGGTAAAAGGCAAACACATAATATATATATATATATATATATATATATATATATATATATATATATATATATAATATTGTACATTAAGCATATTCCCACCCTACTGCATTTTATGAAACACACTGTAAATACACTTACATGTCTATCTATAAGATTTTCAATTACAAGACATTACAAAAAAAAAATACCCACAGCACTAATATCCATGCATAAGTCGCCTCAATTTCTGCAGCAGGTAGAAAAAACACACATTAGCCCCTGCCGAAAATATAATGATGACTGCGAAGAAATTACCCCGTAATATACTTAACGAGCGAAATTTTCAAAAGATTGATGCTTGCAGACGGATTTAGCAAGAGCAAAAAAGGCACCCGTATGCGGGTTTAAGTTGGGCTGCCAACGCGTACTGCGTTAGATAAAGAAATGACGACTTCTATTAGCTAAAATCCGTTTCTAGCAGGGTTATTTATAAAGTTTACACGCCATTAGAGCTGAGCGCTCATCACCGGCGGCGTAATTATATTGTTGGCCGAGCGCTGTTTGAACACCTATATTATTACCACTGCGGGTGTGCAGAAAACTTAATTTTATTTAAATTGTTTCTGTGATTATAGGTGGTGTGTATGGTGTTTCTAATCGGTTTTATGTGTGCCTATTTCAAAAAGATGAGAATTAAATAAATAATATTCATTTCAATTTGATTCGCTAGAAATATTAATTCAAACAACTATCTGGAGCTGGTACATATTATTTTATCATTAGTATCATAATAATTATATATATATATATATATATATATATATATGTATGTATGTATGTAGATTCACTATTGGGTATGCGGCGTACGGTAAAAATAAGAAATTCCTTCATTTATGAATCGATATTCCGCTTTTTATTCAAAGCTTCATCAGGATTATACTACAAATGAACCAAAATTTATAAAATATATGTAATTTTATAATTACCATATGGGTGTGCATTGCTAATTGATGTGGTACCGCCAGATGGCATTTAACTTTCCTCCTAGGGGGTTAGTTGTATTATAATTCTACGTATATTTATCTAGTTAAAATAATAAGTTAAATTTGCATCTCTGTGACTATAAAACTGACGTAAATTTAATGCAATATTTGAATTTTGTTCTTAAATATTCTTAAATATGCAAGAAAATTATTAGGAAACCCAAATTGGTTAATTTACAAAATAAGTTAGGTATAGTTTAGCACTGAAATATATATATATATATATATATATATATATATATATATATATATTTAAAAAATAAGTAGCAAATATGATTATTTCCAACGTGTTCTGTTTATATATGTCTAATAGGATTTTATCCAAACATATTATTACCAACCTGACTATGCCCGTCTACTATTTCAAACGACTTGAACTATACATTACATTATTTTTCACAAATATCTTTTTAATTAGTCTTAAATTAATTAATGACATTAATTTAATCATAGAACATAACGGATAATAATGTAGTGCATAGTTCAAGTGGTTTGAAATAGTGGACGGGCATAGTCAGGTTGGTAGGGGCCGCCCGCCCACCCCACCTTTGTTCGCATTGTTTTTACCATTGGATAACACTCTTCCTGGAATGGTTTGAACAATATAACACGTCTGTATCCATTGAAAAAACTATGCGAACAAAGGTGGGGTGGGCGGGCGGCCCCTACCAACCAGACTATGCCCGTCCACTATTTCAAACCACTTGAACTATGCACTACATTATTATCCGTTATGTTCTATGATTAAATTAATGTCATTAATTAATTTAAGACTAATTAAAAAGATATTTGTGAAAAATAATGTAATGTATAGTTCAAGTAGTTTGAAATAGTAGACGGGCATAGTCAGGTTGGTAGGGACCGCCCGCCCACCCCACCTTTGTTCGCATAGTTTTTTCAATGGATACAGACGTGTTATATTGTTCAAACCATTCCATGAAGAGTGTTATCCAATGGTAAAAACAATGCGAACAAAGGTGGGGTGGGCGGGCGCCCCCTACCAACCTGACTATGCCCGTCCACTATTTTAAACCACTTGAACTATGTACTACACTATTATCCGTTATATTCTATGATTAAATTAATGTTATTAATTAATTTAAGACTAATTAAAAAGATATTTGTGAAAAATAATGTAATGTATAGTTCAAGTCGTAAATACAAGTATTTAATTTAGTTTATATGATTAAACAGTAATTAGAAACTATTGAATTGTACGCTTGATGGGTAAAAGTAATAAATTATCCATGAAACAGTTTCCTGGTGAGGTTTTGTTATTTCATCATCAGCATATGCAAAGCAGCTTCTTATAGATGTCAGCTGGAGGATATTAAAGATTAAAATTGCGACTACTAGGCGGAAAAAAGATCATTAGCAGTGGGAACTAATTGTATCCATAAATGACAATAATAGCGCGCCGCCGAATGGCCGTTGTAAATTCAAGGATTAATTTGTTTTGCGCTTTCTCCTACTCATTAATAGGTGTTGGTGATTGTAATAAAATATTTATAAAACATTTAGTGATACTTTAGCGTACTTATGGAAAAGCTAATTACAAACGTAAAGTAGGATGTGAAGAAAATCAATTATAAATAAGGAACAACCAAAGTTGGCCAAATATATTTTAGGTTTTAAATTATAAAAGTAAATTAAATTAAATATGTTTAATTTTTTTAGAATTATAATCAGTAAATCTTGATTACCGTTAGGTGTATTACATTGCTATTTATACAGGATGTTCCTAAAGTATGGTATAAATTCGATAGAACCTTTATTTATGATTTTTTATTTAAATTGCTCGGGCACGTCGTATTTTAATTTTAAATTTCCAGTTTTTAATGAAAGTGTCACTTTATTTGGATAATTTTTGAATGAGCATTGACGCCATAGAAAATTTTTTCAAATGACAACCCCATTTTTTTTATTGTGGATTCCCAAAATGATGTATATTATGATATAGGTCACATTAAGACATTTTCAGGCAACATCATTTCAATGCCTAAGCAGTAACACCACAAATCTAAATTTGTATTCGAGGTTGGCAAGAGAAAGAAACTGTTTATAAAAAGAGACTTCTATCTTTATAGGGCTATTAGCCGTGAGGCTTTTCCGCCGGTAAAGGGAGAAGCTCAGAGGAGTTTAATCACCCGGTAACCTTAACTTCACAGAAAACCTCTGAAAAACTGTGAAAGGTGATTCGCGAAAATTCGTTCCCCGCTGGGGATCGAACTCAGGCTCCCCAATGCTTAGTACGAGACGGACGACGCCTCTAACCACTCGGCCACTGAGCTGGGTAACTGTTTATATATAAGCAATAAAATGGATAACTTTTTAACTTCCAAACAACTTTTTATAATCAATTAATAAATAAAATTGACTAAATTATAGAAAGTTATAGATAATAGTGTAGTGCAGAGTTCAAGCCATTTGAGATAGTGAATGGGTATAGTTTGGTTGGTAGGGACCACCCGCCCACCCCACCGTCGCTCGCATAGTTTTTGTCAATGGATACAGGCGTTTTATATTGTTTAAACCATTCCAAGAAGAGTGTTATCCTATGTAAAAAAGTATGCCAGCAAAGGTGGGGTGGGTGGGTGGTCCCCACCAACCAAACTATGCCCATTCACTATCTCAAATGACTTGAACTCTACAGTACATTATTCCCTATATATTTTTAACTGAAGTCTCAATTAATAAATAAAATTGACTGAATTATAGAAAGTTATGGATAATAGTGTAATGCAAAGTTCAAGCCATTTGAGATAGTGAATGGGCATAGTTTGGTTCTCTTGTCAACCTCGTATAAAATATTAGATGTGTTGTGTTGTTGCTTAGGGTTTCTGGGGTTTTATTAAATAGTTTCCAAATAAAATATAATTTGTTAATTTTGCTTTTAATTAATAAAATGATATTGTGGCTCCATCTCAATCTCAATAGCAGAGCATACAATATATTCAATTCCGTATAACAAAGGTATTTCAAAATGATTTTAAAACAAGTTATAAACGAGTACACACTGAACTAGAGTGTTAAATTATTATCCTCTTCTTACTGCTGAAGAACATAGTCTTTTCAAAAATTAAACATTGTGAATTTATTACAGAATATCAAATTATTAATTTCTATCTGATCCCATAGATAGCAGGAACTACATTAAACCGCGCTTTACTTTTGAAAACTATTATATTTATAGCCCGAAGGCTTTTCCTTTAGTAAAGGAAGAAGTTCAGAGAAGTGTTATCACCCGGTATTTACCATAACTCTGAAAAACTGTTAAAGGTGATTAACGAAATGTTTTATACATGTGGAATTACTGGAGAAAAAGAAACTTAAGAGTTTTCCGTTAGTTCATTTACGTAAAAGATATAATTTTAAATAACATAATACATACTTATTAAAACTGAAGTTTTATTTACTTTTCAAACTGACATTAGTTAACAGATATCAGTCTCTTACAAAAATGACTCAATGCACATATGTTTGTACGACTTTTTTGTGACTTTAGTAGTACCTTAACTACATAGAAATCCTGAATATATGAATTTTGTACATACTTTCGTAAACGTAGGTATATTTTTTGAAAATTGGAAAATCGCTTTCGTACTAGCCACATCCAATATTGAATATTAATAATAATATTATTTAATATACGGCGATCCATCGTATGCAATTTAATACACAGTGATTCATCGTATGTAACTGTGTGTGATATTGTATTTATTGTTGCTATAACAAGGAATACTTATGGGTTCAATAGCTACTGATAGATTTATGGAATGTCGGTGAATATGGGGGTAATAACTGTAATATAACAAACAAATAATGCGGTTTCCAATTTATTTAAGGACAATTGAATAAAACCAATCGATTTTTCACATATATTTTTTTATTGAACTGGCATAAATGAATGTATATCAAAGTAGAAAATAGATATTATCAAAGGAAAACCTAATAAAACAGTATATATCGAAAAAGAACCGCAATAATCGCCACAGAGTATACAATAATATATGCTGTAAACACCGTACAGGAGACTCAATCTTACAACGCGTATATATTACACTTACTCGTTTACATGTTTACATGTTTACATGTTTAAATTACTCAATATAAGAAAGTTCGCTGGGGTTTATAAAAAGAGCAGTCTTTTTGTTACTCACATTATTATTTTTTGTTGCATTATTATTATTACAGTACAGAGCTGACCTCCTCCTCCTTGCGTTCCTCCTTGTCCTTGTCCTTCTTTTTGATTTTCTTGCGGCGCTTGGAGTCGCGCGTTTTGGGCGACCGTTCGAGCAAAAAGAGCGCCTCGTGAAAATCGTCCGAACTCAAATTCGACTCCTGCACGTGTAACACCGAGCTAAGCGCACCGTCGGTGGAGGATTTCGGGAAACAGAACATTTCTCGCTCGCGTTCCGGTTCACTAGCGCTCTTCGATTTGCTGTTCTCCTTGTTGGCGCTTCTACTCGGACTGCTCGCCGCGGAGGGTGTGTTTGATTTTACCAATTCCACTGAACTGCTGTTATTGTTAAGGCTGCCGCTTGAGATGTTTAACGAGCATGTTGATAGGGGCATGGGTACGCTTAAGCTGGATGAACGTGATTGTCGCCCGTTGGTGATTATACTCATTCCAGGGGATTTTGGTTCGGGGGTGCGTGAAATCGAAACGCCTGAAATGTAGAGGGTGGGTGATTTCGGGATGCCCGTTTCAGACTCGTACTCGTTTGAACTGTCCGTCTCCAAGGCGGTGGTTTTAGGGCTCCTGCAGATTTTGATGCGTAGATTCGAGCAGATGTTCTTGCTGCCACAATGGGGGTCGATTAGGAATCCGGTTGATTTCGAAAATGATTTCTCTTTAATGGAGGACTTTTCTTGTTGCCCATCGGAGTTTCTGCGGGTACCGTTATCAAGGTCGACGGCTGTCGATTTTTTGCACTTACTTTCGCCTATCAGTCCTATACTTTTTGTAACCGCTATTCTAGTTAGGTAGCTGGTTTTTGGCAGGTGCGCGGAGCACAGTTTGGCTTTCAACGATGCGAACGGCGTTTGTCGTTTGGGTTCTTCGCATTTTGATATGTCTTCAGTCTTATTTATTTCCTTAATCGTCGACTTATTGTTTAAATTTACGTATAGCTTGCACTCTTCATCCGTATAGGTTTTATTGCACAAACTCTCATCCGTTACGGACTCGAGAATACTACACACCTCCATGTCCACATTTATTGAATCGGACGTAGTTGTATCCTCCACGGAGCTTTGTCCCTGGTAGTACTCTTCTTCAGGGTATGTGTGGTGGAGTAGTAGTAATTGTTTTGTGCGTACTGACGTTGATGGCAGTGCAAGTATTTTGCGGGCAATGTCCTCAGGTTTTTCATCATGCTGACTACTGTGGTCCGAATCTAAATGATACCTGGGTTCATCCCGTTGTGGGTGTATGCGTGTTCTACTAGATCGGCGAACGCATAAATCTCCAGTTGAGTGAGATCTTTTTAAGCGCACATCATGGTCATCGTAGTCATCCGCGTCAATCAGACCGAAACCGAATCCTTTTTCATGTATATCGGATATCCTGAACCTTCCATCCTCGTTACCGTTACACGGTTTGAATAAACACTCCTTCTCTCGCTTACCCCAACCGTCGCCTCCCAAATTTTTAAAATCGATTTTATGATTGGCTAACGATTTTAGAAAATAATCGACGGTGATATCAGCGTTCGTTTTCTGATACGGCGACAGATTGATTTCATTTTCATTTTTCGGCGACGTATCTTCCAAACTCAGCTGTATAGCTAACTTAAGTTGATCATCTGCTGACTCGCCGTTTGTATTGTTGTTGTTGTTGGTAGTTTCTTCCGTTGAAGCTGCTGCTGTTGCGTTAGCCTCTGCCTGTTTCATTCTGTCTTCGATCATTTGTAAACGCGACATCTCTAAAGCGATCACCAGCTCCATATTATAGTCAGAATCTGTGAAAGAGAAACACAATTTTAATTATTTGTTATTTGTGAAGTCTTGCGCCTTACTTCCACAACTCCTGCGAGCACAACGTAAGTTGCACTGGTGCTCTTTTGAATTTGTAGCTTCTATACTATCCGAGTTATCTACATCACAGTCATCAGCGTCTGAATCATATTCGGGCCATTGGCAGTCACGTAGCCAGGCGTTTGTATGAGATATATCAATCTAAAATGAACAGATTTCTAGATATACATAAACATGTGGGCTGTTTCTATATAATTTACGAGTTCTATGTCAATTGATGTATACTCTCGCTCCTGGGCTGTAAGCAATATGGCTCTCGAAGCCTTAAGTGCAATATTGGACCATCAAATTTAAAAAATCTAATATTATATTATTACTAATAATAATAATAACAAACAATTATATTTATAAACATATATAAGTGTGAATCCAGCCCTTAGCAATCTATATATCTAGATTTCGATCTTATTAGATCTCATCAGTGTTGTTCAGCTAGTGAATTGGGTGAATTCACACAATATCTCGAGTGGTTATATACAAAAATTATACAATTAACCCCCTAGGAGGAAAGTTAAACGCCACCTGGCGGCACCACATCAATTAGCAATGCAACCCCATATGGTAATAACAATAATAACCTCGATATATAGTGGTGCCACGAACCAACATGTACTGTAAACTATTTTTATAAGCAGTGAGGCTTTTCCACCGGTAAAGAGAGAAGGTCAGAGGAGTTTAATCATCCAGGATCTACTTTACCTTCACAGAAAACCTCTGAAAACCTGTATGGTAATCTCGAAGGGATTTGAACTCACGGTTCCCAATGCTAAGTACGAGACACAGGGTGCCTCTAATCACCAGCCACTGAGTTTTAAAAAAATTAGTAAATAACAATACTTACGTCCAGAAATCTTCGTTTCTTCGCCTTTCTTTGCGAAGGAGGCGTTTCTGGCGGTATTAACCCTTGAGCAACTGCCCTGATAAACTCGTGGCGTTTCCTCCTCGTTAGAGCTGTAGTCTGAACAATTACAGCTTTAGGTGTCTTCAAATAAGGCCTCGCAATCATCTCACTGAGCTTCTCAGTCACCTCTTCAAGTTCATTCTGAAAATTATTTGTGTTAGACAATTTCTTATTGAATATATGATAATAAAATAATGATAATTTGAGATTTTTTTGTGGAAATCTAGACGTAGAAATTCTACCTGCATAAATTCGAATATTGTCTTGCTGTAGCCATCATCTTCCAAATAAAAGCCATATACATAGGAACCACATAGAACCCGTCTTGCTTTCAGCAACTCCCTAACACCCTCCTCAATGAATTTTGTTCCCCTCTCGCCTGATGCTGCAAACATATAATTGTATTTACATATTTATTTAAATAGATATTTTTGTATATACAAAGAATGAACTTCAAAACAGTATCCCAAGTAATTAATACAATAATTCAATTGTAATTGATCTATGTATGTACCAAACGAATCAAAAATATACACACATATAACTTAGTTAAAACAAATGAAAATCCATTACATATTTTGGGAACTATTTTTGCAAAAGTTTATAGGGTTGGTTCAAGTATATACATTATTTTGTATTAAAAAAGTACCTAAATAATAAATGATACTTTATATAGTCTTTCTATTTTAGTCTGACAAAGACAAAGCGTTAGAGTGCATTATGCCATTATCAGCAGAATTCTTGACACAAATTATGAAAAAAGAAGAAAGTATACAGTGAAATGATTATAATTTGGTTCATGGTTTTTACACTTAAATAATTATAGTCTGTATAATGACTATAATTATTTAAGTGGAAAAACCATGAACCAAATTATAATCATTTCATTGTATACTTTGTTCGTTTTCATAAGTTGTGCCAAGAATTCTGCTGATAATGGCATAATACATTCCAACGATTCGTATTTAAATCAGACTAAAATAGACAAACCCCAATATCTATTGAATTTATTTTGTGTTACTCCTACTTCAATAATTAACTACATATTATTATTGCAAAATTACCTTCAGTGCTTTTCAATCCCAAACTATTAGCCAATAATTCCATTTTTTGGCGAACGCCCGTCAGCAGTGGCTCCTCCAGCTTCTGACTGTTCTCGTGGTTGCGAAAACGCATGTAAAAGTGTAAAAAACGTGACATTTCTTGCATCTGATTGTTCTTGTCCACCGCCTCGGTTATGAGAACACCCTGTTTTTCATCCGCTTTATGCACAGCCTCGAATCGGTTGCAACGAAAATACCCGCCAGTGGCTGAACTGTGCTGCTTCCATGACTCTTGGCATACCCAACAGAAGTCGTACTTGCACTGAAAATAATACTGTTATACACAGCCATATATAGCTATTTTGGGGACCTCATCACTGGGCCCCCTGTACACTAAATTTTATGAATGATAAATCTATGAATTTTTCCAAAATAATAGTTTTAATCAGTAGTACAACCAGAAAATAGTAATTTACATTATTAGTGAAGGAAGGCAAGTTTCCCGAATAAACGGGAAGTACTATTTCCCGCACCCAAATGCGATAAGATTTTGCTATGAATTTTATTGCTTCTTGCCATATGTTTCCTTTATTTTTGTAGGCAGATCATATATGAAACCTTAACATTCATTAATATTCATCAATATTTGTCAATAATCGACAATGTTCATTAATAATAGGAAAGAGTGGACCAAATTTTATATATTAGTTTTGCTTTCATTGATCTATTTTGTTCATTATATCAAGCTCTAAACCAAAGAGCGAAATATCGCTCTTAAAAAGAAGTTTCTTTTGTGCTTTTACGCCTCCTTCTCAACAGTTTCTTTCTAATCTAAATTATGTTAGTTCACCTTAGAGCATTTCATATGATTGCATCCTTCGTTTTTCTGTATTGGACTCTTGCAATTCGGACACGGTTTAGCATTAGTAACTAGCCACAGAAAATTGGCTGCCTCTTCGCTGCCTGTACAGGTGGCTTGAAGTTCTTCCGGCTTTACTTCAGCTATTTTCATCTGCCACTCCTGCCACTGATTGCATCCACACGGAGCATGGGCTTCTCCTAAAAAATATTATAGATTTTCGATATTAATGATAGATTTTAAAATTATATACAAGTATATTCATGATGATTTGCACTGACTATAATGAACATAAATGTAAATGTTCCAAACAGTGGTAGAACGGTATTTGGTTTGATAGTTATTCCCATCCGTAGTTCTATTAAACTTAAAAAACACGCTTTATATAGAAGTGAAATCCTATAAACCTAGTTTGGATTTTTGTATTTCTTTATATAAAATTCTATAACTAGTATAGATAAAAATATAAATATAAAATAATATTATATTTATTATTATAATTATATATAATAATATTATATTTATTATTATAACTATATATAATAAAGAAATATGTTTGTAAGCATTTTCACCTAAGCACTCCCAGCAAAAGAAATGCGCGTTGCCACAGTCGACAGCGTGCGAGGTTACCGGTGCAGACTTGTGGAGTTTCTCTGCATGTTCTGCTTCTGGTAGACGCACAGCTCTACCGCAACCAGGGATAGGGCACCATTTTATAGACTTGTTGCTTTCCACAAATGCCTAGAATATTAATAATAAAAAATAATATAATATCCAGTTACTAAGTATATTAATTTTCTTTCTGAAATAATTATTCCAGAAAGAAAATTATCAGATTATAGTGTTGATTGTAATAAATCTATTAACCATTAATGTTCTTAAAATAATCCATCAAATATCCATTCAAATGTACGAGGATTACTTCGAGAAAGTACAGTTCTAAATGTCTAGGGTCAATATTAGCTAGAAGCGGAAGAATCACGACAGTGACATAAACAACAGGATAAAATTAGCAGCGAGATTGTACAGTGCCTTACGAAGATTTAAACAAATTTAAACCGACATTAAAGAAATATTAAAGAAAACAAAAATTACAATGTTTAGATCAATGTACATATGCCAATACTTACTTATGGAAACGAATCTTGGCCGATGAATGCAAAAAGATGACATATTTAAGAACGGTTGAAGCAGTGGCCGTCCTCTACCTCTTGTTTCCGACGCCTGTTTACTTGTCGAACGGTTGAAGTAGGTAGTTATAAAGAAAGATAGATATGAAATGAAGAAATTCGGGAAACGCTGGGAACGGCATCTATACAGAATAGAAGGAGGATAACGATGGATCGAACAGATATATGGATGGATGTAGTGTCCACTACGATGGATCGAACAGATATATTGGATGGATGTAGTGTCCATCCTATATATCTGTTCGATCCATCGTAGTTATCTTCCTTCTATTCTGTATAAATGCCGTACCCAGCATTTCCCGAATTTCTTCATTTCATATATATCTTTCTTTATAACTACTTCAACCGTTCGACAATTAAATAGGCGTCGGAAACAAGAGGTAGAGTACGGCCACAGCAAACTTGGAACGATACAATGGGCGAAACTATATCAGCCGCTGTTTAGTAGGGTGGGTAAAAAAAACGACTATTTTTTCACTTTCGTTACTTAAAAATTCGCTGCTAGGCAAACTAGGATTAGATTAGGAACGGGTAGCCTTCCAGCACCTACACCACTGCACCCTTCGTAAAGTTTTTGTGGTTTTCGGCGTGTCTTAAAGGACTTGTATGAGCTATAACCTGGCTAGCAGACTACAAAGCCTTGATGTCTGTCCAAAAAAATAAAGGAAAAACATGGCAAAAAGCAATAAAATTGATAACAGATTGAAAAGAGTGGATCAAATTCTATAAACATTGAGGACCTAGAACAGCCGAAACAAACTAATCTCGCCACCTCAACTTACCTTAATATCAAACTGAAGATATCGTTTTGCAACCTCCGGCCGCACCAGTTTCTCAATCAATTCCACGGGCACTAAAATATGGCACTGGTACGCCGGACAGAGAATATGATGCACATTTCCATCCTGAATTTTTGACGTCAGGTATGTCTCCCAGCAGGTTCGACAAAAGGCGTGCTTGCACGACACTTGAAGAGATTGCTCCCATTTTGAAATATACAAATAGCAAATATCACACTGAAAACACAAGTTCTATATCAATTTGTTAAAAAAATATGTATAACGTAAGTTTACAATTATTTCTGGCGCATCCTTGGCCGCTTCTGGTGAGATTCCTGACTCGACCGAACCCTGACTGGGTGTAGAGGACGGTGGCTTCACCCCAGCCGTCTGGCAACACTCCACCGGGTCTTTCATCCATTTTTCCAATAATAACTCTCTAGACCACTCTAGAATAAATATGTTTACTTTATTATAAGAAATATATACTACATATATACTACATATATATCTTCGTCCCGGGACTTTTGGGAAGCCCGGAACTTTTGGGAACTCTGTTACATGTAAATCTATTAATGGGTGCAAATAATAAGATTTATTTTGAGCCCAATTAAATATAGAATGTAAAATAATATCATAAATTTAAATTTCTTAAATCTTTGATTTTTTTTTCGTTTTTTATGACTTAGGCGATTAATTAAAAACAGCTCGTACAATAAAAACATTCCTACGACTTTATTTTTGTGTGAAAATTATCATAAAATCATTTATTTTGAGCCCAATTAAATATAAAATGTAAAATAATATCATAAATTTAAATTTCTTAAATATTTGATTTTTTATAAAAAAAATTAACTCCGTGGACCAATTTAAAACAGCTCGTGCATTAAAACCCTACTTGCTGACATTATTTTTGGGTGAAAATTATCAAAAGATGGTTTATTTGGAGCCCCATTAAATATAGAATATAAAATAATATCATAAATTTCAATTTCTTAAATCTTTTTTTTTATATCTTTTTAAAACGCAGTCGATTAATTTAAAACAGCCAGTACAAAAACACTTTCCTGTAGACTTTATTTTTGGGTGAAAATTACCAAAAAATAGCTTATTTTCAGCTCAATTAAATGTAGATTAAAAAATAATATCAAAAATTTTAATTTCTTAAATCTTTAATTTTTTTTTATAATATATTATAACTCAGTCGATTAATTTAAAACAGCTCGTTCATTAAAACATTCCTGCAGACTTTATTTTTGGGTGAAAATTATCAAAAAAACAGCTTATTTTGAGCCCAATTAAATGTAGATTATAGAATAATATCATAAATGTAAATTTTTTAAATCATTGATTTTTTATATTTTTTTTGAGTTTAAGTTGACCAATTTAAAACAGCTTGTGCAATAAAAACCTACCTGCAGACATTATTTTTGGGTGAAAATGATCAAAAGATAGTTTATTTGGAGCCCCATTAAATATAGAATATAAAATAATATCATAAATTAAAATTTCTTAAATCTTTGATTTTTTTAGAATTTTTTAAAACACAGTCGATTACTTTAAAACAGCTAGTACAAAAAAACTTTTCTGTAGACTTTATTTTTGGGTGAAAATTACCAAAAAATACCTTATTTTAAGCCCACTTAAAGGTAGATTATAAAATAATATCATAAATTAAAATTTCATAAATCTTTGATTTTTGATAATTTTTTTTTAAACTCAGTCGATTAATTTAAAATAGCTTGTACAGCTTGTACATTAAAACTTTCCTGTAGACTTTATTTTTGGGTGAAAATTACCAGAAAATAGCATATTTTGAGCACAATTAAATTTAGATTATAAAATAATATCATAAATTTAAATTTCTTAAATATTTGATTTTTATAAAAAAAATTTAAACCCAATCGATTAATTTACAATAGCTTGTACAAAACAACTTTCCTGCAGACTTTAGTTTTGGGTGAAAATTATCAAAAGATCATTTGTTTGGAGCAAAATGAAATATAGAATATAAAATTATATCATAAATTTTAATTTCTTAAACCTTTGATTTTTTTAATAATGTTTTATAACTATATCGATTAATTTCACAGCTCGTGCAATAAAAATCTACCTGTAGACATTATTTTTGCGTGAAAATTATCAAAAATCAATTTATTTTGAGCCCAATTAAATATAGAATGTAAAATAATATCAAAAATTAAAATTTCTTAAATCTTTGATTGTTTTATAATTTTTTATAACTTGGTCGTTTAATTTAAAACAGCTCGTGCAATAAAACCCTACCCGCAGACATTATTTTTGGGTGACAATGATCAAAAATTGGCTTATTATGAGCCCAATTAAATATAGAATGTAAAATAATATCATAAATTTAAATTTCTTAAATCTTTGATTTTTGATCATTTTTATTAAAACTCAGTCGATTAATTTACAATAGGTTGTACAAAAACACTATCCTACAGACTTAATTTTTGTGTGAAAGTTACTAAAAAATAGCTTATTAAATGTAGGTTATGAAATAATATCAAAAAATTTAATTTCTTAAATCTTTGATTTTTTATAATTTTTTATAATACAGTCGATTAATTTAACAGCTCGTACAATGAAAACTTTCCTGCATACTTTAGTTTTGGGTGAAAATTATCTGAATATGGTTTATTTGGAGCCTAATTAAATGTAGAATATAAAATAGTATCAAAAATTTTAATTTTTTAAATCTTTGATTTTTTAAATTATTTTTTTATAACTTAATCGATTAATTTAAAACAGCTCGTGCAATAAAAATCTACCTGTAGACATTATTTTTGGGTGAAAATGATCAAAAATCGGTTTATTTTGAGCCCAATTAAATATATAATGTAAAATAATATTAAAGATTTAAATTTCTTAATTCTTTGATTTTTAATAATTTTTTATATCTCAGTCGATTAATTAAAAATAGCTCATTGCAATAAAAACCTTCCTGTGGACTTTAGTTTTGGGTAAAAATGATGAAAAAATTACTTATTTAGAGCCCAATTAAATAAAGAATATAACAAAGTAAATTACATTTAAATTTCTTAAATCTTTGATCTTTGATCACTTTTAATCACTCAGTCGATCAATTTAAAATAGTTCGTGCAGTAAAAACCGTCTTGAAGACTTTATTTTTGGGTGAAAATTATCAAAAAATCTTTTACTTTGAGTCTAATTAAATGACCCCTCCCATCTATCATCTATTTAGCTATCAAGGGGCGAAAATAATGATGATTGCCTTCTAAATTAACACCCCCAACCTCCCCCCCCCCCCCATAATTAGACGCCTATACCACCTTACATACCATATGTTAGAAAAAAAACATAATTGGGGTGTATAAAGTCAGTAATTTTTACGGAATTTTGAAAAGTATTTTTATTTGTAGTATTTGTTATTTTTTTGCCTGTTACTGTGCAGTCAAAATCACCTTACTAATTATTATATGTCCGAAAAGTCTCATACATAATAAAGCGAAGAAAATATTTTAAAACATTTTATTCAATTCAATTGCGAGTCGACCCAAAGTCACCTCTAATAAAGCGAACAAAATATTTTAAAATGTTGTATTCAATTCAATTGCGTTGTCGACCCAAAGTCACCTTGTTTTTCATCCGAATTAAAATAGAATGGACTTTTTACGTATATTCTTCGGGCTCGCTAGCAACAAATAAAACTAGTTTTGTTATCACAGTGCGCCGACCAGTCCGGCCTTCTATGAATCAGTTTCGATTTGTTCCGCGTTGTGCGTGTACCGGTTCGCGTTTAAGTGCAGTGTAGTTTAATGAGTGATATGGTTTTAATTGTGCGCGTGTAAAATATGGATACTCTACCTTGTGAGGAATTATGTAAGTCATAGTTTTCATTAATTTCATAACGATTTGAGTGTTTATGACGACGCAGCACCGGTTTTTTCACAGGTGCTTTATTATCCTACCTCATATCACTGAAGAATTTGCTTAATTCTGCTTTATTTCGGAATTTAGGTCTATTAATTCATGGGTGGTGTGTCTGTCCATAGTGAGTGAGTGTGTGTTAGTGTATAGATGGAGTAAATGCATAAATGATATAAATTAATAATACGTAGTTGATGACTGAGATTGAGGTCAAAAAATAAAAAATAAAAAATCTGCTTTAGCACATCTCTTTTTAATGTGTGGCAATTATTTAGTTACAATTAGGCCCGTTTAATTTCGGTAACGTTTGATTTATACGTTTTTTTATTGAGTAGATTTAGAATGCAATGCAATGACATATGTCTCGACTTCGTTGACTGTGATTACTAAGACAATAGTGATCACTACAGTATTCATGTAGTCATAATTACATATAATTTATTTGTCACCTTTACCAAAATAGGACTAATCTAATTATTAAAAATATGGACACGGTAAGAGGTTATGTGTGCAAATCTAAAAACTAAATGGTAAAATACTATGGTCTAACTTCAAATTATGATAGAATCTATTCGGAATTTGATACTTTAAGTAATAAAAAACACAGTTAATCCTTGATCGTGTAGTGTTCTCAAAGATCTACATACTATATACTATATATGTTATATTTTATTGTATTTTCAAGGGTCAGACCTGTATAATAAAGATTATTATTATACTGAAATGTTTCTAAACAAATAGTATAAACAGAGCCGGTCCAGGGTATACGATCAAATCAAATTTTATACCAAACATTCAATATCAACCCATAAACTGTTAATAAATTAAGTTTATCTCACCGTTATCTCTCAATAACGCTTCGGCAGTGAATAGTGGAATTTTTAACATATCCGAGGTATCTACAAGTAGTTGGTCTTTCGCCTCTTGCAAATCCTGACTTCTAAGGCCACTGTAGACTTCCTGTTCGTTCACAATCTCGTCCTCGTTGACTGTGTCCGAGTTTTCGGCCTGCAAACCAAATAGATTTTCCTTGAATAACAATGGCAAAACAAACATTCGAATTCACTTACAAAAACCATGCGGCTTTCAAGCAACCGGGCAATGTCATGAAAGGCGGCTTTCATTGCCAGATCGCAGGGTGTCAGTCTCTCGTTGTTCTCTGTAAAAATTGGCGAACCGTGGGCTAGGAGGAGCTCCACGCAACGTTTCAGTCCGGCATGAGAGGCACAGTGTAGAGCAGTGTTACCTTCCTGAAATTAAATATTTTTATAGTAATCAACTAATTGCCGTTTACACCAATCCAAAATAGTTGAAATAATTATTCTAGTTGTGCAAACGACAAAAAAAAACTTGTATAGAAATTCAATCCTAAAACTGATTAATTAATATAGATATGAATCTTAAACTTTCGATATTGTCTGTTGGATTCAATATCAAAATATTGATCTTATTGTAATTATGATACAAATTATCAAATCTGGAATGATACTAAGAGCCTAACAGGAAAATAAGAAGAGAATGTGAAGTGGCGTAAGATTTACATTTAAACAAAGCGTAGTTCAATATTTTAATTTTGAAACATTAAGTAAGGACTAAAATATTTATCACTAAGGGCTGGTTCTATAATTGATACTTAACTGGAGAATAAGGCTATTATTCTGTATATAAAATTGCTATTTTCAAGAAAATTATGTTAGAAGGTGCTCCTTATTAGTTTACGTATACCTGAAAAGAATTGTAGCATTCTGAATGATAGTTACAGCATCATCCGTTCAAATATAATATATATATATATATATATATATATATATATATATATATATATATATTTGCAACTAGTTTATTATTATCACATATTAAATTTTAAATTTTATAACATTTTAACATATATAACTTAATAGATATTAACTGTTATCAATATTTCAATGTGTAACATCTGGCTTGGTTGTAGTAAAATCCTGATGAACTAGAGATTTTTTTTTTAATTTTTACATGTTTGTCCTTCAATTATACATCACTCTAATATAGAGACAGATACATTTCTTTAGAATGCTACTGTACCTTGTCTTGTGCTCCCATATCAACCTTCTCTCGTCCACCTGTGTTCAAAGGAACCCCTTTCCAATACAACAACAGCTGTACACATGCAGCTCTTCTCTCTTGTGCGCTAAAGCTTTTTGTTTGATTCAAATGGCAGGCGCAGTGCAGAACGGTTTCGTTTTGACCATTTTTCTTGTTCGGATTTCCTCCCAGATCATTTAGAAAAGTTCGTAGTAAATGTTTCATACCTAAAACAAATTATAGATAGATATACGTTTCTTAAATAAATTATACACACATTATATTTGTATATATCGCGATTACAAGAAGTTCTTTGCAACTGTTTTCACGAAAAAATAATGGTTCTTTTGTAACACGCGTTTCATGCAATTAACAAAATAAAACAGATCTGCTCACCAAATGTGTGGTTTGCGATTAAATTGCACTCTAAAGAATTTGAAGTTATAAACAGTAAATACTCACCGTGTTTGGCAGCATAATGTAGCGCAGTGTTGTGGCTGTGATTCTCGCCGTAGCTAAGATTCGGATCTAGATTCTTGCGCAACTCTGGCGAATTCTGGTAGATCTGCATGGCGGCAAACTCGTCGCCGTGCTGCAGGTACTTTTTGAATTTCGACGAGGCGCTGCCCATGGTGGTCCCGCTTGGTCGCTATGCCCTCGGCCACCACCGTTTTTAGTGAATCGATGAAGAGGTGGCACCACCCGCGGCTGATCCGACCGACCGACCAAACTACGGTGCCATCGTGGTGATCGTGCTGCGATTTGTTATAACATTTTCTGTCAAGAAATATTGCTGCATAATGCAAACGATGTTGTTCGCTAGAAGAAACAGATAACAATAATAACTATCTAATAGTCAAAAATTGTCAAAAGTGACAATTAACTCTGCTTTATACAATCGATCATTTTCTTCTTGAGAATTCTAGCTGCCACTCCTGCATCAGTTGTGAAGAACTGCAGAAGGTCCTTTACAGGGGTGAATATAACAACTTGGTTAAAGCAACAGAATTAATATATATATATATATATATATATATATATATATATATATATATATTTAACTCTGTTGCTTTAACCAACTTGTTATATTCCCATTAGGGTGAAAAACAACTATTTTTTTCACTTTCGATACTGACAAATTGGATACTAGGTACCTCTAGAAAATTCTCTCCTAAGATGAGCGCTTAATATTAATAGGAAGGTCCTCAGTATCATAGTTTTTCAATTTTTAAGTAAGTTCCAAACGAAAAAGTAAATAAGCACAATCTTCTCCTTTAACTAACCCCCTAACGTCATCTGCCGGCACCACATCAATTAGCAATGCACACCCATTTGGTAATAACCGTAAACATGCTCATGCCATCAGGATCGATTTACATAAATACCATACAATTTACATAAATACCAAACGCAATACCTTCTCTTTTTCAAAATAATTCAAATGTGAATTACACCACTTTCATTCTCACAGGCTCATATGATGGATGAATGGCAAGATATTTTTTCGTGTGAATCCACCTCTTAGCAACACTTTTCATAATATGCTCATAAATAATTATATTTGTTAGAAATAAATTTTGAAAATTCTAACTCGGCTACTTATGTACGTTTTTGGGCTTCAAACTCAAATATAACAAAATCATTAGATTGCAGCTACAAAAAGTGATTGTAGCTTGTATTTTTGTGTACCAAATTTAACCAAATTTTCATATTATAATCATAAATAATTATATTTGTTATATATAAATTTTGGAAATTGTAACTTAACTACATATGTACGTTTTTGGCCTTCAAACTCAAATATAACAAAATCTCAGATTGCAGCTACAAAAAGTGATTGTAGTTTGTTTTTTGATGTACCAAATTTCACAAAATTTTTACAATATACTCATAAATAATTATATTCGTTAGATATAATTTTTGGAAATTGTAACTCAACTACATATGTAAATTTTCGGCCTTCAAACTCAAATATAACAAATCTTCAGATTGCAGTTACAAAAACTGATTGTAGTTTGTTTTTTTATGTACCAAATTTCACTAAATTTCCGTAATATGCTCATAATTAATTATATTTGTTAGATATAATTTTTGGAAATTGTAACTCAGCTACTTATGTGGGTTTTGGCCTTTAAACTCAAATATAACAAAATCTTCAGATTGCAGCTACAAAAAGTGATTGTAGCTTGTTTTTTTGTGTACCAAATTTAACCAAATTTTCATATTATAATCATAAATAATTATATTTGTTAGATATAAATTTTGGAAATTGTAACTTAACTACATATGTACGTTATTGATTTTCAAACTCAAATATAACAAAATTTTCGGATTGCAGCTACAAACAGTGATTGTAGCTTGTTTTTTTGTGTACCAAATTTAACCAAATTTTCATATTATAATCATAAATAATTATATTTATTATATATAAATTTTGGAAATTGTAACTTAACTACATATGTAGGTTTTTGGCCTTCAAACTCAAATATAACAAAATCTTCAGATTGTAGCTATAAAAAGTGATTGTAGTTTTTTTATGTACCAAATTTCACTAAATTTTCATAATATGCTCATAATCAATTATATTTGTTAGATATAATTTTTGGAAATTATAAATCAGCCACTGATGTGGTTTTTGGCCTTTAAACTCAAATATAACAAAATCTTCAGATTGCAGCTACAAAAAGTGATTGTAGTTTGTTTTTTTGTGTACTAAATTTAATCAAATTTTCATAATATGCTCATAAACAATTATATTTGTTTGATATAAATTCTGGAAATTGTAACTTTACTACATATGTACGTTGTTGGCCTTAAAACTCAAATATAACAAAATCTTCAGATTGTAGCTATAAAAAGTGATTGTAGTTTGTTTTTTTATGTACCAAATTTCACTAAATTTTCATAATATGCTCATAAAGAATTATATTTGTTTGATATAAATTTTTAAAATTCTAAGTCAGCTACTTATGTACGTTTTCGGCCTTCAAACTCAAATATAACAAAATCTCAGATTGCAGCTACAAAAAGAGATTGTAGTTTGTTTTTTATGTACCAAATTTCTGAACATTTTCATAATATGCTCATAAATAATTATATTCGTTAGATATAATTTTTTAAAATTGTAACTCAACTACATATGTAAATTTTTGGCCTTCAAACTCAAATATAACAAAATTTTCAGATTGCAGCTACAAAAAGTGATTGTAGTTTGTTTCTTTATGCACCAAATTTCACTAAATTTTCATAATATGCTCATAAAGAATTATATTTGTTTGATATAAATTTTGAAAATTCTAACTCGGCTACTTATGTACGTTTTCTGCCTTCAAACTCAAATATAACAAAATCTCAGATTGCAGCTACAAAAAGAGATTGTAGTTTGTTTTTTATGTACCAAATTTCTGAACATTTTCATAATATGCTCATAAATAATTATATTCGTTAGATATAATTTTTGAAAATTGTAACTCAACTACATATGTAAATTTTTGGCCTTCAAACTCAAATATAACAAAATTTTCAGATTGCAGCTACAAAATGTGATTGTAGTTTGTTTCTTTATGTACCAAATTTCACTAAATTTTCATAATATGCTCATAAAGAATTATATTTGTTTGATATAAATTTTGAAAATTCTAACTCAGCTACTTATGTACGTTTTCGGTCTTCAAACTCAAATATAACAAAATCTCAGATTGCAGCTACAAAAAGTGATTGTAGTTTGTTTTTCTATGTACCAAATTTCTCAAAATTTTCATAATATACTCATAAATAATTATATTCGTTAGATATAATTTTTGAAAATTGTAACTCAACTACATATGTAAATTTTTGGCCTTCAAACTCAAATATAACAAAATTTTCAGATTGCAGCTACAAAAAGTGATTGTAGTTTGTTTCTTTATGTACCAAATTTCACTAAATTTTCATAATATGCTCATAAAGAATTATATTTGTTTCATATAAATTTTGAAAATTCTAACTCAGCTACTTATGTACGTTTTCGGCCTTCAAACTCAAATATAACAAAATCTTCAGATTGCAGTTACAAAAAGTGATTGTAGTCTATTTTTGTGTGTACCAAATTTCACTAAATATTCATAATATGCTCATAAACAATTATATTTGTTAGATATAAATTTTGGAAATTATAACTTAGCCACTTATGTGGTTTTTGGCCTTTAAACTCAAATATAACAAAATCTTCAGATTGAAGCTACAAAAAGTGATTGTAGATTATTTTTTTGTGAACCAAATTTAACCAAATTTTCATATTATAATCATAAATAATTATATTTGTTAGATATACATTTTGGAAATTGTAACTTAACTACATATGTACGTTGTTGGCCTTCAAACTCAAATATAACAAAATTTTCAGATTGTAGCCACAAAAAGTGATTGTAGTTTGTATTTTGATGTACCAAATTTCACTAAATTTTCATAATATGCTTATAAACAATTATATTTGTTAGATATAAATTTTGATCACTCTGTATAATTAGTTAAGTAGATGCAAACCTATTAATAATTCCACATTCCTAAATATATCAGACAACGGTACGGAATTAGATGGGAATGAACTCAAACTGCAAGCTCCAAAAATAAACACTTCCTGCAGCGCTATCTAAAAATATCCTGCGCGTTTACTTTTATCGATGTGCATAAATTATCACCTTAGTTTACAAACTAAAAATCTGATGTGACTATTTCATTCACACTACGTTCGTGTAAGACAATAGGTTGTCAAACTATGTGTTCTTTAGATATAATAATATTATAATAATAATATAAAATATTACTCACCACCGCCCTGAAAATCTACCTTATTCTCTTTTGTGTTATTTTATGAATCTATATAACTAGCCGCGTCCAACAACATGGTAAATAAAATATATTGTTGCAAATAAAGTGCTATATATTATAAAATTATTATTATATTATAGAATCGTAATTTTCTATATTTTCAATATCTTCTTTTTGGATATATATATATATATATATATATATATATATATATATATATATATATATATATATATATATATATGTATATATAAACATTCATATGTAGCTGAGTTACAACTTTCAAAATTTACTTCTAACAAATATAATTATTTATAATTATAATATAAAAATTTGGTTAAATTCGGTACACATAAAACAAGCTACAATCACTTTTTGTAGCTGCAATCTGAAAATGTTGTTTGTTTGTTGTATTTGAGTTTGAAGGCCAAAAACGTACATATGTAGTTAAGTTACAGTTTCCAAAATTTATATATAACAAATATAATTGTTTATGAGCATATTATGAAAATTTGGTTAAATTTTGTATACAAAAAAACAAACTACAATCACTTTTTGTAGCTATAATCTGAAGATTTTGTTATATTTGGAGTTTAAAGGCCAAAAACCATATAAGTGGCTGAGTTACAATTTATATATATATATATATATATATATATATATATATATAGGCTTTCCACTAACTAAAATAGATAGTTTTCGGCCGTAATAATTAAAATCTTAATTAGAGAAGAAGCTAGAGCAAAAGACCCTGTGGGAATGATAATAGTACAAACATTTCTCTTTCCATTTTATATTTTTCCATCTAGATTTCCTCCTCTAGTAGTTTGATTTCAACCCTCCTTGGAATGTTAATAGCACCAAACAGACTAAAAAAGACATTATAAACGAAATAGGTACCTTTAGTTTATAATGTCTTTTAGTTTGGTTTGTGGTGCTATTATCATTCCAAGGAGGGTTGAAATCAAAGTCAGTACTCAGTGAGGAGGAAATCTGGATGGAAACATATAAAATGGAAAGTTATTAAACAATTAACACTAGACAGGAAGAGATGGAGGGAAATATACACATACATTAAATAGACACCCTTGCACCAGAAACTCCAAATTAGCCTGTGTATTTTATTGCTGTTGTTTCCTGCAATATTTCATTATTAATATTTAATGTGTAGGAGATGCCAGCCTCAATTTTCTAACGATGGCAAAATCTACACATTAAATATTTATAATGAAATATAGAAGGAAATAACAGAAAGCAGAGATAATATATATGGTATCTATCAATTTCCGTGATAGAAACCATATATCATACTTTTGTAGACGGGAGACTAGAAACGAATAAAATCAAGTATGTACATGAAATTTAGAAATATATAATATCTGATATTATAGATGGAGGAAATGTATTATATTAATTAACTAGATATTCACTGTGTTGACAAATATTGTAAATACCAAAAACCGTTTTTGAGATCAATCCATTTTATATTGCAATAGTTCCGGTAGTTGTACCATTGAGAATGTTATCTAATTTTTGAGATGATAAGTGTAACTTCCAACATGAATTTGTAGGTTTTAATTTTTGTTTTGATGATTCTTGTATATGGGTCATGTCAAATCGACCAATAGTTGGAATCGACCCCTTTCAATTTGAACGAAATTTGGTCAAAACTTTTCTTTTATCATAAAAGCAAGATTTACAAACGGAAAACATTAAAAAATGTTTTTTCGATAGTTATTCAAGATTCAAAATGTTACCATTTCTCTAATTATTCAATTTTATTTTTTAAATATCTCGAAAACTATTATAGATACAAAATTTTGTATCGCCATGCCATTTTGACGATTTAAAATAATTCTAAATTCTGAAATTTGTTCATTTTTCAATGTATTTTTCCAAGTTTTTTTTTTCAATAGTCCCAAGTATCTCCCCTTTATAGCAAACAAAAACAAAAATCATTTCTGTATCTATAATAGTTTTCAAGATATTTAAAAAATATAGTTGAATAATTAGAAAAATGGTAAAATTTTGAAGCTTGAATATCTTTCTAACTAAATTAGATTTGGCGGTTTACAAGGATATATATAAAAAATGATTATTTTATATATATATATATATATATATATATATATATATATATATATCCTTGTTAACCGCAAATTTGTTATGATCTTGTCAACGAAGCGCCAAATCTGAATTGCAAATTTTGGAAATTATGTTAATTGCCAGTTTCTATATTCATTAACTCTGCATAATTATTCTGATAATGGTCGAAATTAAAAGAGCGAAATATTGATATATTATAAAAGGAGTTTCACTGCCCTCGCTGTTTCCCAAAAATAACTTATACAGAACTAACTTTCGGCGAAAAAATACATATATATATATATATATATATATATATATATATATTTATATATATATATATATATATATATATATATATATATATATATATATATAGATAAATAATTTTGTATTTCATTATCAACCTTCGGGTCCTTCTGCCGAACATTTATATATATTTTCGAATGATTTGCAATATTTGCTCAAACAAAATAAAATCTTCACTTCACTAATAAAATTATAAGGAGTTAATTTCATTTTTATTTCCCATAATACTTTTTATTGTAACAAAATAAGATTAAGATTAAGATCTAAAACTTGTTTTGTCACAATAAAAAGTATTATGTGAAATAAAAATAAAATTAACCCCGTATTATTTTATGTTCCTATAAACGCACATTAAATGTAAATAAGAATTGAAAATTAGTACAAAACATGCATTAAACATACTGAATTTCCGCCAAACAGACCTCTATTGTCCTGGTTTATATATAACACTCCTGCCACAAAGCAACCTCCTATGTACACATACATATTACAACAATTATTATCACTATCTGTACAATTATTAACATTAATATTCAGCTTGTTGTATATAATTAATGCAATTTATTATTCACAATACCACGAAAAACCCCCGTTCCGTATGTTGAAGCACTTCACGCCACCTCACGCCACTGCTGCGCCCATCAACAATCACCCGCGCCGCTTTGATTACTTCATAGATAAGCACTTACCGGATAGATCCGTTTATTACTATGTGACATTGTCTTTGTCTGTTTCGGTGGGGAGACACATTTGACAACAAATTGACATCTCTTCCTGGTCCGCGCGAGTAGTAAACCCTGCGGGCCGGCCGGGTCGATAGGGCGGCGCGTGCGCGCGGCGTCGCGACGCCGACGCGCGCTTTTTTCAAAGACCTTTATAGACGGCCTCGGGGTGGGCAGCAGCGCCGGAAAAACGCACGCACACACACACATATACATATAGTTTCAGCGCGCGCGGGTGTATCGGATGGCATGCTGTATGTGTGAGGGGGTTTGTGGGTGATTTGAATAAACTACCCGTGAACAAGAGCTGTTTCGACAATGCGCTTTGGAAATTTGTTTATCTTCTGTTTGCTGCTATTGAATAGGTGTAGACGTGTATAGGGGTATACAATTAGAAAAATAGAAAATAAATCGAATAAATATGGTATTGACTATTATCTATAATAGTTTTCGAGATATTTAAAAAATAAAGTTGAAAAAATGGTGAAATGTTGAATCTTGAATAACTTTCGAAAAAAATAAAAATATTTCTGTTTGTAAATCTTTGTTTTATGACAAAAGAAAAGTTTTGACCAAATTTCGTTTCAAATTGAAATGGGTCGATTCTACTACTATTGGTCGATTTGACATGGAATGACCCATATATATATATATATATATATATATATATATATATATATATATATATATATATATATATATATATATATATATTGTTAAGTATGTTTGATTGGGTGCAATAGTATATAATTCATCGAGAATTAAGGGTTGTGGGTGCTATCCCTCACACTATTATTATCTTTGTCATCATTATCATAAGATTGTGTTTACTATGTTTACTGTAAATTATTTTAAAGGCACTAACTTTTCAAAAGTACATTGTACTCAGCCATCAAATTTATTTCTATATAAACAAACTATTTTGTTTACTTATAGATGCTACATTATCAAATATTATTATATATTGAGTATTAAGAATTGAGCAGTTTATTTTGTAAATGTATATTGGTTGAGCGATAAAAAAGTATATTGCTCAATCGAGCAAGTAACGATCCCCATTGTTCATGGGGATGAAGATGCCACGAGCCGTTGTTAGGTGAAGTAATTTATCCAAATGAGTAATAGCTATCATTACACGCTTTCCGGGTAATATATTGAAGTTTAGTGCTTCATAATTTATTGTAGATTTGTACATACAGTTGAAATAAAACAGTGTTACCCAATGAATCTTCCGCAGAACACTATTTGATAATTATAAAAAATTATTAAAATATCAATATGTTTGAGCATTTAGGGAGTGATAAATACTATAACTACTTATACTTAAGAATTCAATAGTTATTGATATATGATTTCACCAACGTTTCCATCGTAATTTTGCATCCAAGATATTTTGCGTTATTTTCATAGGGGACAATAGTACAATTGATAGGATTTTTATGTCTTAAAAAAAAAACGTTCTAAGATCTGTTTTCTGTATAATTAAATCTAAAACTTTTTAATTCGCCTATATTTCGAAAACTGTAGCAACTACGAAGAAACCCGGTGTTATCTATTCGAATATACATTGTTACTCACTGTAATAATGATTATTATAAAATTAAAAGTGCCCAAATAAATTTCATATCGTAATCACCACTGCCAATCCGTTATAAATACATAATTAATATAGTCAGTGCCATACAAAATTACTTTCACAATAAATCTTTAAAAAACGATTTATTAACTGTATCGTAGCCACCGACAAACGATCATTCTTTTTAATCCTTCTGCTGCGGGTATTTCGTTCCCAGTGGGTCGTGCGAAGTGGAATACGAAAAGGTTGCAAAGTATTAAACGACGGTCGGAGCGTTTCAAATCGACTTGAAAGGGAAATCGTCCTTTAAGATTTGCAACATGCTTACAACGTCCCTGCGGGATACAAAACCGGCATTCAATCAAATCGTCAATATAGCAAAAGGAAACAGCCTAGCAATCAAATGGCAGAGCGAAAGGAATAGTAATCCCAACGTTAGGTTACTGAAAAGTTACTTAAACAGCTGGGAAAGTTTATTATTTAAAAATAATAAACTTTCCCAGCTATTTGAAGTAACCACCCCCTATGTTTGAATTTTCGAAAAATTATTGTCTCATTCGTTTGTTCACGATTTGTCCACGTTTGTTCAATATTAAAATAATATATCTTTTCCAGCTGTGTGAAATTAGCACCCCTATGTTTGAATTTTCGAAAAATTATTGTCTAATTCGTTTGTCCACGATTTGTCCACGTTTGTCCAATTTTAAAATAATATAACTTTTCCAGCTGTGTGAAATTAGCACCCCCTAAGTTTGAATTTTCGAAGAATTATTGTCACATTCGTTTGTCAACGATTTGTCCACGTTTGTTCAATTTATAAATGATGCAACTTTCCTAGCTGTGTAAAGTTAGCTCCCCTAAGTTTGAGTTTTCGAAAAATTATTGTTTCATTCGTTTGTTCACGTTTTGTCCACGTTTGTCCAATTTTAAAATGATATAACTGTTCCGGCTGTGTGAAGTTAGCACCCCTAAGTTCGAATTTTCGAAAACTTATTGTTTTATTCATTTCTCCACGATTTGTCCACGTTTGTCCAACAAAAATGTTCGTCTGTCAAAATAAGAATAAAAAACATATATTTTTTAATGTAACTTTCCATTTAGGGAGAAAGTTTAACGCCATCTGGCGACACCACATCAATTAAAAATGCATACCCATATATTAATGTATATTATATATTTACCTTTTATTTTTATGTATTTTTGTTGTTGTTCTTGATGTTGTTGATCATTTTTTGAGAGGTTATGCCAAATAAAGGTCTTTTTTAATTTTTTTTATTATAATAACAACATGCTCATTCCATCAGGATGAAATTTGCATTGCTAATTGATGTGGTGCCGTCAGATGGCGTCTAAATTTCCTCTTAGATGGTTATACTGGTTATACTATTTTTGATATTAGTTATAAATACAAATATAATATATAATAATAATGAAATACAAATGATCTTTAGAATAATATAATAAAATTTTATATTTATTATTTTAAGTGAGAAAGGCCTATAAATAAACATTGATTATTATTTTCTCCATTATTTAACTGTTCTACAACACTTGCTAATGAAAAATATATTAAGAAACTATATATTTTTCATTAGTAAGCGTTGTAGAACAGTTAAATAGTTTAGAGAGATATAATCAATCTCGATATTTGATATAAATCAATTAAACTTGAGTTGTTAGTTAATCCGAGTTAATAAACTTTAGGTTGATACCATCAGGGCTTAATGCGCATCACCACCTGCATAAATCCACCATACAATTTTCCCAGTGATCGTGTTTCACTGCGAATCTATTTGTTTTCCTTGGGAAATCCATTATGCGATCCGAACGCGCTACAATAGGAACCCATTAATTTCCCGCCGACAGATTGCAAGCTACACGCGTGGAATTATGAACAAATTTCGCGTCCCCCAGTATCCATCCATGCATTCTAAACGTAACAGTAAGCGCAATCAATATGATAGTAGGCATCGCGAAATTTCACGGCGAGATTAAACGCCGTCTAGTGCGGGGTCGTTGCCCGCACGTGATTTTCTTCCAACACACGTTTTCCCAGCGCATAAAACTAAACTGCGCCACCCGTTATACCTTCATCACAACAATAACAGCTTGGCATGTTTATTTTTAATTTTTTTTGAAAGACATAATTAATTAGTTTTCCCCCCGGCGGACAGTGCGCAGGTGCGCGCTGGAAATCCGCCGGCGATTTTCCTCGCGCGGCGTGCGCGCTTTCCGTCCAGTAGTTCTTGGGCGGCCCCGGGAAATGGCTATGCGTCGCGACGCGGCCTGGTCGCACGCTCGCGCCTTATAGTGCGCCTTGCATTTTCCGGCGATTTTTTTTACTTTAATTTATTTTGATTTCCGACGCGCCGCATTTTAGTCCGCTGAGATTTAGAGACAGAGAAAATATTCCCAACACGAAGTTCTACACGGTCTTCGAGATCAAGGAGTGCTCCGAAAATGCCGACCGAAAATTTATTGTACTTCAAACAGGGTGAGATTTAAAAAAAAACACTGACTTATTAATTTACTTGTTCGGCAAATTTTGTTAAGAAATTTACAGCCTATCAACTGGCTATAAATTTTTTATCAAAAATAAATTTGAGTTTCGATACCAATTACGAATTTAAAAAATGTATATGCTTTGCTTATTATAGAGGCTGATCTACTAGCTCGGTGACAAATTCTAACAGCTGATGTGATAAGAAAAAAAAATTATAATTATAATATTTTATCAATTTAAAAAAAAAAACAAAGAAAAAATCGCTATTTATTTATTTATTATAATGAATTATCACAAAGTAGACGCTAATTCATTCCAATATTTAAAAAAAATAATTATATGAATTAAAACCTATCCAGGAAAGGCTGTAACGGCTGCTAATAAAATTTCAACAAAAACGAACAAACAGGACAATACTAGATGGATTATATATAAAACGACTTAATAAACGATCAAATAAAAAAATTACCGACAGAGATACTGTAATTTGTAATTATTTATATATAATAATTAGTCCTGTAGAACATTTTAGAAACTTTTAGAATCTTTTATAATCCTGTAGAATATTTTTGAAACTTTTAGAGTCTTGTAGAACATTTTAGAAACTTGTAGAATCTTTTACGAGTCCTGTAGATCATTTTGGAAACTGCTAGAATCTTTTAGAGTCCTGTAGAACATTTTAGAAACTTTTAGAATCTTTTAGAGTCCTGTAGAACATTATGGAAACTTTTAAAATCTTTTAGAGTCCTGTCGAACAATTTGGAAACTTCTAGTTTTTTAACTTTTTAGAGTTCTGTAGACCATTTTGAAAACTTTTAGAATCTTTTAGAGTCCTGTAGAGTATTTTAGAAACTTTTAGAATCTTTTAGAGTCCTGTAGAACATTATGGAAACTTTTAGAATCTTTTAGAGTCCTGTAGAATATTTTGGAAACTTTTAGAGTCTTGTAGAACATTTTAGAAACTTTTAGAATCTTTTACGAGTCCTATAGATCATTTTGGAAACTTTTAGAATCTTTTAGAGTCCTGTAGAACATTTTGGAAACTTTAAGAATCTTTTAGAGTCCTGTCTAACATTTCGGAAACTTTTAAAATCTTTTAGAGTCCTGTCGAACATTTTGGAAACTTCTAGAATCTTTTAGAGTCCTGTAGAACATTTTAGAAACTTTTAGAGTCCTGTAGAGCATTTTGGAAACTTTTGGAATCTTTTAGAATCCTGTAGAACATTTTCAAAACATTTAGGATCTGTTAAAGAGTCCTGTAGAACATTTTAGAAACTTTTAGAATCTTTTAGAGCCCTGTAGAACATTTTGGAAACTTTTCGAATCTATTCTCAAGTCTTTAAAAGATATACATTTTACGTCACTCAGAAATGTGCTCAAAGATATACACATCTTTGTAACTGCTATGCTTAGTGATTCGCGGTCTTACTTTTTCTTTACTACACTGAAAGGTAAAAGGCAACTAGATAATATATACTTTTTCTTTGATCCTAGAAAAACAATTCAACTATCAGTTTGTGTGCGCTAAAAAGACAAATAAATATTGGGGAAAAAATATTTGAAAATATTAACCAGTAGGCGGGTACTTTCGGAAAAGTGCAAAAATAAAAAATGTTTTTTCCCGAAAAAATTGAGTTTGGGCTCATTGGATAGATAATCCAAAACTGACTTAACTTAAATTATAATTGCTCTAAAGTTACAGATGAAGCTACAAAAAGTAAAAATATAAAATTTCCAAAATGTCTGTCAACGTCACAAAACTATGGTCCATTGCGTCAAAATTGGGGTCGCCCAATAAGCGGCATCGCCTTGAAACTTATGTCATTTGATTAGAAATATAGTCTAGATGGCAGGAAAAATATCGAGATTTTCTCATATTGAACCGGAAAATCTACAGGGCTTGGCAAATTTTTCGAACTTTGAAAATTTTATGTCATGACAGAAAGTTGTGGTAAATCTCATTTTGCAGGTCTTTTAATTCCAAAGAAAAATAAGAAAAAATATTGTTATAAAACATTCACCGTTTTCGTGTCAAGGCCGAAGAAGTGAAGAAAATAAAAATAAAACTTGTCCAATTAAGATGAACTTTTGGCTGTTGGATAGACCATTTGGATCAAATCAAAAATCTTAATAAAGTTTTTCATTAAAACAAAAGACAAACCTGTCACATATAAATAAATTATAAAAGTGATAAAAAACGGTAAAAATGCCAAAACCACAGTCCGACCGTTTAAAATTGGGGCCGTCCCAGAAGTGGCATGGCCCTGAAACTTATGTCGTTTGATTAGAAATATAGTCTAGATGGCGGGAGAAATGTCGATTGTTTTTCACTTAAACAAAAGACAAACCCGTCACATGATAAAATATAAAAGTGATCGGTAAACATGCCAAAACTATCGTCAAAATTTGGGCCGTCCCAGAAGTGTCTTCTTCTTCTTTTCGGAAGCCATGTGGCTTGTTTTGACCAAACTCTTATCCCGGGTCCTGCTCCTGTGATATCGACGACCAGCTGTCCTTCCACCTCTTCGGTGGCCTGCCGAGAGGGTGTTTGGTGTATGTTTTACCGTCTCGAACTATCTTGGCGATTCTATCGTCCAGAAGTGTCATGGCCCTAAAACTTATGTCGTTTGATTGGAAATTTCGTGTAGATGGCGGGGGAAATGTCAAGATTGTTGCAAATTGAACCTGAAAAACTACAGGCCTTGGCACATTTTTGAAACATTGTAAAATTTATTTCATGGTAGAAAGTTGTTTTTTATATTATCTTGTAGGTATTTAATTTCCAAGAAGGAAAACACAAAAATATTGTTATAAAATATGTACCGTTTTAATGGTCGAAGAAGTCAAGAAAATCAAAATAAAAATTGTCAAATAGAAATCGACTATTGGATAGAAAATTTTCAACCAAATAAAAAATCTTAGTACAATTTTTCCCTAAAACAAAAGATAAACCCGTGTCAGGGCTATACCGCTTTTGGGACGGCTCCAATTTTGAACGGACGTAAGGTAGTTTTGGCAATTTTACCCATTTTTATCACTTTTAAAATTAAATTTGTGAATTAAATTTGTGATTTAATTTTAAAAGTGATAAAAATGAGTAAAATTGCCAAAACTACCTTACGTCTGTTCAAAATTGGAGCCGTCCCAGAAGTGGTATAGCCCTGAAACTTATGTCGTTTGATTGAAAATATAGTCTAGATGGCATGAAAAATGAGATTGTCTCAAATTGAACCTGAAAAGCTACAGAGCTTGGCAAATTTTTAAAACTTTGAAAATTTCATTTCATGATAGAAAGTGGATTTTGGTCTTATATTGTAGGTACGTAATTTCCAAAGAGAAAAATACAAGAATATTGTCATAAAAATTGTACACGTTTGGCGGTAACGTCGAAGAAGTGAAGAAAAATAAAATTAAAATTATCCAATCAAGATAATCTTTAGCCTGTTGGATAAACAATTTTGAACCAAATAATAAATCTTAATAAAAATGTTCACTAAAACAAAAGACAAACCTGTCACATGATAAAATATTAAAGTGAAAAAAATCGGTAAAAATACCAAAACTATCGTCGGTTCGTTCAAAATTGGGGCCGTCCCAGAAGCAACATGGCCCTGAAACTTATGGCGTTTGATTGGAAATATAGTCTAGATGGCGGGAAAAATATCGAGATTGTTTTAACTTCAACTGGTAAAGCTACAAGGCTTGGCAAATATTTGACACTTTTAAAATGTTATTTGATAATAGAAAGTGGTTTTTGGTCTTATTTTGTAGATATTTCATTTACAAAGCGAAAAACTCAAAACTATTGTCATAAAAAGTATACTGTTTTAGCAAGTCGAAGTCGCAAGTCGAAGAAGTGAAGAAAAATATAATTAAAATTAAAATTTTCCAATCAAGATGATCTTTAGCTTGTTGGATAGACAATTTTGAATCAAATGATTTTCATTATCATAAAAACAAAAAAAAAAACCCTTCACATGATAAAATATAAAAGTGTTAAAAATCGGTAAAAATGCCAAAAGTATCGTCCATCGGTTCAAATTGAGGCCGTCGCAGAAGTGATATGGCTCTGACACTTATAGCGTTTGATTGGAAATATAGTCTAGATGACGAGAAAAATGTCGAGATTGTTTTAAATTCAACCGGTAAAGCTACAAGGCTTGGCAAATTGTTGAAAATTTGAAAATTTTATTTCATAATAGAAAGTGGTTTTTGGTCTTATTTTGTAGATATTTCATTTACAAAGATAAAAACTCAACACTATTGTTATAAAAAGTATACTGTTTTATCGGTAAAGTCGAAGAAGTGAAGAAAAATAAAATTAAAATTGTCCAATCAAGATGATCTTGAGCCCGTTGGATAGAAATTTTTGAACCAAATCATAAATTTTAATACATTTTTTCTCTAAAGCAAAAGACACATGATAAAATATAAAAGTGTTAAAATCGGTAAAAATGGCACAAGTATCGTCCGTCGGTTCAAAATTGGGGCCGTCGCAGAACTAGCATGGCTCTGAAACGGATGGCGTTTGATTGGAAATTTACTCTAGATGGCGGGGAAAATGTCCAGATTGTTTTAAATTCAACTAGTAGAGCTACAAGGCTTGGCAAATTTTTGAAACGTTTAAAATTTTATTTCAGGATAGAAAGTGGTTTTTGGTTTTATTTTGTAGGTCTTTCATTTACAAAGAGAATAACTCAAAACTATTGTTATAAAAAGTATACTGTTTTAGCGGTAAAGTCGAGGAAGTGAAGAAAAATAAAATAAAAATTTTCCAATCAAGATGATCTTTAGCTTGTTGGATAGACAATTTTGAACCAAATGATAAATCTTAATACATTTTTTCACTAAAACAAAAGGCACATGATAAAATATAAAAGTGTTAAAAATCGGTAAAAATGCCAAAACTATCGTCCGTCCGTTCAAAATTGGCCCCAATTTTGAACGGACGGAAGTGACACAGCCCTGAAACTTATGGTATTTGATTGGAAATATAGTCTAGATAGCGGGAAAAATGTCGATATTGTTTTAAATTCAACCTGAAACACTACAGGGCTTGGCAAATATTTATCACTTTCATTTCATGATAGAAAGTGGATTTTGGTCTTATATTGTAGGTATATAATTTTCAAACAGAAAATTCCAAAAATATTGTTATATAAATTGCACACGTTTTGGCGGTTTTTGTTTTTGGTCTTATTTTGTAGATCTTTCATTTACAAAGAGAAAAACTCAAGACTATTGTTATAAAAAGTATACTGTTTTAGCGGTAAAGTCGAAGAAGTGAAGAAAAATAAACTAAAAAGTGTCCAACTAATATGAAATTTAGCCTCTGGATAGAAAATTTCTAATCAAAATCTTAAAATATTGTTTCCCTAAAACAAAAGACAAACTCGTCATATAATAAATTATAAAATTGATAAAAATCGGTAAAAATATAGTTTAGATGGAAGGAAGAATGTGAAATTGGCCTTATTTTGAAGGTCTTTCATTCGCAATGAGAAAAATACAAAAATATTGTTATAAAAACTGTACCGTTTAAGCGGTAAAGTGGAAGAAGTGTTGAAAAATAAAATAAATCTTGTCCAATCATATTTAACTGCAGATAGATGGATAGACTATTTTGAACCAAATGAAAAATCCCAGTATAATTTTCCCCAAAAACAAAAGACAAACCCGTTGGATGATAAAGAGAAAACTAATCCAGTACAACAACAAATAACATCCTTCACACCAGGTTTTCTAGATCAACGATTGGTGAAAGCACTGCGAAGGAAAAAAAAATATATATAAGAGTAGTAAAAAAACGTTACACAGTTTTGGGATTTCTAACGATTTTTAGCACTGTATGGATTGATTCCTTTTTGCAGAAAGGCGTCCAATTCACCCTGAAACAAATGGGGATTGGGGATTTCCACATACAAAAATTATACGTCTTTTTATTGGGTTTAGTAGTACATGGTTTTGGGTTCCTTTATAGCTTCATTTAATTTAAAGTCCGATTATATTTTTATTTTTATTATTATTATATATATATATATATACTTTGTATTGGAATGTGTTTCTGTTGGGTAATAAATGAATATTATTATAATTAAAATTTCATAATACATTTCATGAAATTGCCATACATAACAAATATTACATTATTATTATTCAGTTTACCATGCATTCGGGATCATATGAAACCCGCCCTCCTTTAATATCGCACACGTCAGCTAATTCCTGAGGGAGCATTAAATAATTCTGGCGTGCTGTAATAAATTAAGTATGAAGCACATATTCCGCGTTCGCAAAACTTTATTTCTATGAACTCGCGAGTCATAAGAGGTTAGCTCAAACGCGGCTAGCAGGGCCGCTTCCTATAGAGTTATCTAGCCCGTAAAATTTAAGCATAATTAGAACTTTGATCTGTTAGCCGAGAGTACAGGAAAACTTTCTGGAAACGGCTTTATATAGAGAGAGAGAGGACGTTTTGTATTGGAATCACCAAAAGAGAGATTAATTATTTTCATATATATATATATATATATATATATATATATATATATATATATATATTTAAATAGCTCAAATAGCGTCAAAATAGACATACTACCGTTATTGATAGATATACAGGAAATGTTATTATATTTATTGTAATTTCACACACAATGCGTTTGGTTGGCAGCAGTATAAGATTTATTACGACAAATTAAAAAATTTGAAATAAAAATGGTAGTAGTACAATATGAAATCTAAACTTGATCAATCAGTGTATCATTTTTGATTTGAAAATAATATTAGTAGTTACTGTATTTATTACAATGGTGCGTCGACAAAATATCCTCGACTACTGTGTATTCATGGATAATACAGGATATCCATAAACAAAATTAGTTTACGTGTAAATGGGGAATTTCCCCGCAAACACAACCTATCTAACTAGCTAAATGGATCAATAAATTTCAATGAAAGTAAATAAGTAAATCAATTAAAAACATAATAATAATAATTCAGGTCATAATATGATAGGTGTAAGATATAAAGTGTCGTAATAAAACTCATTGTGTGTGAAATTACAATAAATATAATAACATTTCCTGTATTATCCATCAATAACGGTAGTATGTCTATTTTGACGCTATTTGAGCTATTTAAGCATTTATCCGTCCGGAGCTGTTTTAAGCCAGATAAGATTAACCCAGAACAGCTCCCGAACGCTAAGCGAATGCAACTTTAGTCGCTGGTTATCTTGACGGGTCACAGTTACAATTTGTAACTGGTTATCAACCTTCGGGCCCTTCTGCCGTGTGAAAGAAAATCGTTTTCTAAAGTGTCGTCAATTGTATCCCAATTAGGGTTGCCAATTATTCTTCAAATGGATGACGGGTCCGGGAGGGTGGTTATTCTAGAAATGGTTAAAAAAAATTTAAATTTCATCAACATAGTTGATAAAAAAAGACACATTAATAAAATTCTCATACAGCAAATTTTAAATAAATAATTTAAAAAAATGGAAAAATCGAGACATTTTAGTGGGAGGATTATAGCCAAAAAAAGAATTGTTGTCCAAAAGGAGGATCCTAATCCCAATTAACAGAATATTAACTGATAAATCAATAAAATATAAACTTGAATGAATGAATTTATGTATACGAAGACAACATAAAAAAGTCCAATCATAATCTCGATGTAAAACACTGAAACAACCTTGATTCCCACGTCCGTTGTTATCCCTTATTACGAAAACACGGCGGCGAAACAATCTCCGGGCATTTGAGTTGCTGAAGCGAGTGTAATTGCGAGTAAGGCCCTCCCCAATCAGGTTTAAACCGGGCCATTAAGACGCGCCGCCGTCCCCGCTGATCCCCTTAATCCCGATCCGTAACACCGGACGCGTATCTATCTCCCCGGCACGTCCGTCGCGGGGGCGGCAGAGTCACCCCCTCCCCCACCGTATCAGCTCATATTTTCGTTAATTTCCTTTCCGCGGGAAACGTCTTAATGGAAAGCGAGGGAGGTTTTAATGAAATTCGGAACGGGGCACGGAACATGCGTCTGTTTTAAAGGTTGTAAGGGAATTAAATAAAACGGCAAAGGGGTGCGTGCGCAATTGGATTCTTTCGTGCGTGAAGAGATTATTAAATTACGAAGTCAGCAGGTTTTATGCGTGTTTCTGAGGCGGTTTAATCAGATTTTCGCGCAGCCTTAGAATAGAATCACTTTCAGGGTAAAATAATAAATGTTATGTATTGAACCATCACTCAGGGTGTGACTAAAATCTAATGCGACCCATATATGATCAGTATTACCTTCAGTCCAACTATCAGAAGCCCGATGCGCGTGATAATTGTTGGGACATACACTAAATATTTTTTTCTAAACAAGCATTGCACAATAGCTCATAATTTATAAGTAAAGTAAATATCATACAACCATCGAACTGCCAAATTATTACTAAATGTAAATAAATCATAAACAAACCTAATCAACGATCGTTGAATTCACGTTCAAAACATCTACACAGGCAATGTTGCCTGTGTTTTATCCTACATATTTTATGTTGTTAACTTTTCTTAAATTAACACCAACACCATCTGGATCTGGATAGTTCTGGATAGTTGGCTGGAGGGTAGCATAGCTACAGACTCAAAATGGGCCCATTCTGAAACCTCCTTTGAAGGCACTCACTCGTCCCACCAGTTAATTTTGCGTGCTGCAAAACTCTGGCCGGCGAGGAGCTGCCAATGCTGACCATACTAGGCCAGCACTCCCCTAGTATTAGATGCCTAGTGTTTACTAGAGGTGGCATATTACATGCTCTGCTGTTTCTAGTACTTCCTTGCACCCTCTACATAACGGGCTGTCCACCAGACCCATCGTGACACCAACACCAACACCATAATTTAAGAAAAGTTTACAACATAAAATATGTAGAATAAAACACAGGCAACATTGCCTGTGTAGATGTTTTGAACGTGAATTCAACGATTGTTAAGTTGATGCCTATTTTTTACTTTTGTTTGGCAATGATGCTACAGAATAGAAAAGGATACGTAATTAACATTATACCCCAAGAAGTGTACTAAAAATAATTACTCTGCGATATTTCTTTTGATTGTTAGAAATAATTCACTTTAAACCATGTGGGCTAAAATATACCCACCTCCCCCCTTAATTCAGCCATAAACTCAAGTTTGCTCGGAGACAAATTTAAAAAGACCTAATTTTATCGCATCGCCCATCCTGCAATTACTGCAATTACAATTAGTTCCACTACAAGGGAAGTTTCTCCGTCTCTAATTGTTCTTTTTGTTTTGTTTGGCAGCGGGGTTGGTGGGAGCTCAATAACGGAGGGACTGCGCACCGCCCTAGCCCGACTGCGACAGAGATCAAATCCCTCTAGTAGCCATTCGTCTCCCCATCATCAACCTGCCAATCACCAATCGCAAGTAAGTACTGGGTTAATTAATCCGTTCAGGTGGATCGAGCACCCAAATTAGCTCCGATGTGGATTTGACGGGGTTGAGGGTGGTTTGGGGTGGGGTATGCGGTTCGTTATGCGAGTGCAATTTTAATGCGCTACAGGCAATTAAATTTCCCGTGATTGTAGACATGCAAATTCATTGTGTTTGCGTTTGTTTGTGTGTGTTGGATGTATTGATGAAATATGAAATCAAATTTTATATATAATACACTAAAAATATTAGTTTGGTGTACCGAATACACAATAAAAGCTTATTTATATTTTTTAACTAAAAGTTGTACCTATATAGTAATTTTTTTAAGACGTGACACCACCTTGGCGCTCAGAAAAAGAGGTATATATATATATATATATATATATATATATATATATATATATATATATATATATATATATATATATATATATATATAAATAAGTGTGAATCCACCTCTTAGCAATTGACATATCTAGATTTCGATCTTATTAGATCTCATCAGTGTAGCTCAGCTAGTGAATTGGGTGAATTCACACAATATTTCGAGTGGTTACGTACACAAATTATTATTAATATCATTAAAAGAATATGTGTTGCAAATTTTAATAAAATGAGTTAAGTAGAAACTTCGGAAATACTTTGAATTTCGAAATTATTACACGTTTAAAACATTCTTAAAAGTATATATCATTTTATTTAGCCAATAATTTCTTTTTTCTGAAAATCTCAAGTTGGTGTAACTTCTTAACCGAACAATGAAAACCCAAATAGAAAATATGAAGTAATTTTTGAGAAAACTACGTTTGTATGTAAAATTAATCGGACAACAGCAATCTTAATGTAAATATCGTGTGGTGAGTCTCCTCTGAGGTTTTCCGGTGAAAACCCCCTTGGGCTGATAACCGTATAAGGGTGGACGTTTTTTTTTTATGGAATATATTAGGCTACAGATTTTACGGTCTTCTACTTCATATGCAATGAAATTATGCGACATCACAGAAACACTCATGAAATTAAGTTTTGCGGCTTTCGCACGGGCCCTAGCACTCTTACCACCTACTATTATAAAGGCTCTGTGTTTCCCGGGAACGTGATTTCGCGGAGAAGACTCTTTCCACATAATGCCACTTTAAGTGCACTTTTAGTGTCGAACGATGAGCACAAGGGTGCTAAGAGTGTGTTCTACTTATTATAATTTGATGTTAGATTATAGAAAAAATGCAAATATTATTTCACAACTTCAAGGGTATATTATGGTATTTGCATTTTGATCTGTTCTGCTTATATTATTTTTGGATATTTAGGCTCGGTTTTATAAATACAAATAATTGAAAAAATTCAAACACACCTAACTAACCCAATTTATAAAATAAATGTATTGAATTATATGTAATGTTGTTGTGAATAAAGATAATTATATATATATATATATATATATATATATATATATATATATATATATATAAAAAAAATCATTACATAATACTTTTCATTACATCATATAATCAAATGGAGCTGCAGCATACTGGGCAATTATGCCATGAGGTTTATGTACCAAACTTTATGTTCGATCGCATTAAAGTTACATTGTAGCAGCCCCGGCTATGTTTGCGGCCGAAATTCACGAGAACTATAAACAAGAGTGTGTCAATGTAAATTTCATATTAAAAATAACGTGTAGAAAATCTGAAACCTGGTCGTTAAATTGTGTCTGTTTAAAATGTAATCATGGAATACATTGCTGGATTGTAATATACAGGTCGATGTGAGTACGGAATCGATTAATTAAAAGTGTAAAGTGAATTTGAAAGCAAGTTAAAATTTTCAATTTATTTTACCTTAGAATATGAATTGTTCTTTCATCTAAGGTGTTATATCTTAAGCAATTTCGTAAAGGTCTACGAAATTACTAAGGATATAAGATTTCAGATGAACGAACATCATTTGTGAGAACCTGGAATGGATAAAACATAAACGCACGCTGTTATCAAATATTTTGTGAACAAAAATTAGAAGGCAACAGATAATAAAGATATACAGGATACGTTAGAAGAGTCTGCTCCATCATTTATAAATGCTCGTGAGAGCCTAGAAGATGCTCCACGCAGTAGACTATCAAAAACATCCACAACGCCTGAAATCGTTGAAAAAGTAACCATATTGTGAACTTTTTCAACGATTTCAGGCGTTGTGGAGGTTTTTGGTAGTCTACTGCATGGATCATCTTCTAGGCTCTCACGAGCATTTATAAATGATGGAGCAGACTCTTCTAACGTATCCTGTATATATTTATCATCTGTTTCCTTCTAATTTTTGTTCACAAAATATTTGATAACAGCGTGCATTTTAGTTTTATCCATTTTTATAAAACTCGCAATACTAGCTTTACTAAAAGGAGCACCAAATTCATACTACTGGATAGAAACATGTAAAAATTCATATTTACAAAAAACACAGTTGGTGTCATCTATGGCATAAATGTTATTCGAACTGATGCTGTGAGATATGCGCAAAACACCCTCGTATTTTTAGATTAATCGAGCTGTTCATCGAATTCAGTCCCAATTCATGTGAACAGGCCATCATAAATTGAAGATTAGTATTCAGTTCGATTTCAATCCTACATGTGAACATAGTAATTGGCTTTTAAAATAATTGTTAATACTTCTTGCGGTCGTTAATCACCCCCGTGATATTTCTAATTAAACTGTATATAGTCGTGGTTCGCCAATGGCACACCGTTGTTATTTCGCTTTTATTCGCAACTGACCTTAAGCTTAAACCCTCTCAGGCGGCTACGTTTTTTTTGCTGCCACTAGAAGCGGCTGGATACGCACGATAAACGTCATCTCCGAATGGCCTTTGTGTGTTCGGCCAGGCATAAAAAGCAACCTCAATAGTATATCCAGGGATTTTAATTTGCTTGAATTCACGCGACTGTTGTATTCAAGATATACAGGGCAATTCATAACTATGTCATTTTTTTGTTTAAAATTACTTTATATTCATGACCTATTAGCTTTCTCAATAATTATGTTATATTAGGTCAAATTTACGTCGTCGGCGGGGTATGTTGAATCAATTTTCATATGAAAACAATACTTTGTCGCTTCAACAACTTCGTTTTTATACTATAGGCATGATGACTGATGTAAAAATTATAATAAGAATAGGCTTTATTATTAATAATAATAGGCTTTATTGTCCTACGGAAAGAAAAAACCAATTACAGGACAACAACAATAATATGCAAAATGTATAAATATATATTTGTAATATCTAGTAAAGGAAGCGCAGAGCTATACTAGCATTTACTTCAACCCAACATCAACCTACACCATAAATAATTAGCAGTCAATTATGAACTGAATTAACCAATAAGTCTAAGTGCGACTGTTAACATCAAACACTGTCATCGCTTTATCTTCTCATTATAGTTACATTCACTAATCGTAATATTAATATTCATGAAATAAATATTTGAGTGCATCCAGGTCAGTAGAGTAGTTGTTACATGTGCAGTACTGAATAATGTTAAACCATTCCACAATACTTTTTGTATCTAAATATATTTTAACATTTGTAAAACTTTAATGGTGTTGCAAATCTGTCCCTGCTGAAAACCAACGGAACGTTGCAAATCTCCCGGATATCCCACCGCACACATACCCTGCTTGAAGCTCTGTTGGGAAATTACTGTTTTCCCCGGATAGGCGCGCACATTGCGTTTGAATAAAAAACTTCAATTTAGCACGCGTACAACGTGTCAACTCTTAACCGTGCCATCATCTGGGGCAATGCTGTGCACAAACGGCGACCGTCATGAATGATGGAGATATTCAAATTTATGCCAACAGGGGGAAGCTTGCGAAAGGCACTGGGAATCAAGAGGTTTATTCAAATTAACGTCTTTCTTTGGTGGGGTGTATATTAAATACGTTATATATGAACCAAATATTTGTTCAGAAATTAATGTCGTACTGAATGTTTGTTTTTTGTATTCTCATTTCAAAAATTGATGTCCTGGGTTCGAACTCCTGTCGAGTATGGTGCTGTTTTATATTTATAATAATAATTAATAGGAAACATTAAATATTTTCGCAAATAAGTATATTTGCCGTATGTGGCAACTGCGCTCCCATCCACCCCACCGGGCGTACCATGCTCGAGTTACGCATAAATACCTGTGCTCCAGGCAGAAACTCTCTCTCTTGTTTCTTCGTCTGCCTGGCCGAGTATATAATCGACCATGGCGATACCCGGGTAAGTCTAGTAGTTATTATAATAGTAATTAAGGCCCATGTTGCGGGTAGATATAGATCAATAAATACACCGATACCAAAGCTACCAGATACCAGATACCAGATACCAGATACCAGATACCAAAGAGTTTACACCCCCCTATCCGCGACATATTCGTGGAGGCGCCGGGTAATGATAAATAAAACGAATTTATACTTTGTTTTTTATCACACCTCAGTTACACTTTGCAACTAGTTTCGGCTAAGCTCTAGCCATTTTCGAGCTCCTCCGATGACTCGATGAGCTCGAAATTATTTTTTTGTGAATTTAATATAAACACCAGCTAATTACACTCCTCTGAGTTTTGGCCTTTAACAGCGTGAAATCCCTCGGGCTAATAGCTATAATGATTTTATATTCTTTTGTATGCAATTTGTCTGAAAGCCATTATTTTTTCTGCAAAGTCATCCTCATTAGTAAAATCAAACATAATTTATATCATTGCGACGCTATAAGCCCACTCGAGAACGCCCAGTCTCGCTCTTTCCCCCCTTTTGCCTTTTAACTCAGTTAACACAGACGATATCTAATTGATCCACTCTGCACGGAAATAATAAAATCCCCGTCCGGCTCAAGCATACAAAAGTGATTTTAAAGTACTTTATAGCCGGATGTTCCCGGGGCGACATTCAATTTAATTCGGATCGTAACGAGATGCCTGTACTACCGTACTACGGTATATGCGTGACATTGAGCCCGGCACGTGCACCCTATTTCACCATCGATATAGTGGTATAGTAAAAAAAGATTAGACTTGATCCGCTCTAGCGTGTGTAGGGGTGTATAAGTTCAGTATGTGTTTACGAAATAAATCTTCTATGCAAGCAGCAATTGTAGGAGTAAATTTAAATTTTTATACCATACAAAGTCGTTTAAATCATGCGGAGATTACAAAGAAATTTTTAATGTGAGCTTTATGTTGAGAAACGACTTTACTTTGCGTTAGTTTATTCATGTTTGTACCAGGTAGGCTGAAATGATTCATGTATTCACACTTTTTCTATTGTGACTCGCGATAACGTGTTTCAAAAGTCGATTTATGGAACATCATTTGATAACAAAATGTATTACACTACATTCTATCACTGATTAATCATCCAGACTATACCCGTTCACTATGGAAAAATACTTGAACTCTATACTACATTGTTTATCACATTCTTTTTATATATTAAGCGTATATTAATAAATGAATTTAATTAAATCATAGAAAGTAACGAATAACAGTTTAGTGCATAGTTCAAGTCGTTTGAAATAGTGGATGGGCTTAGTTTGGTTGGTAGGGGACGCCCACCCACCCCACCTTCGCTACCATAGTTTTTTTAATGGATAAAAACGTTTTATATTGTTTAAACTATTTAAAGAAGAGTGTTATCCTATGGAAAAACTATGCGAGCAAAGGTGGGGTGGGTGGGTGTCCCCTACCAATCAAACTATACCCGTCCACTATTTCAAATGACTTGAACTATACACTAACATTGTTTCTCACATATTTTTGTATAGGCCTAAATTAATAAATGAATTTAATTAAATCATAGAAAGTAATGGATAACAGTTTAGTGCATAGTTCAAGTCGTTTTAAATAGTGGACGGGCATAGTTTGGTTGCTAGGAAACACCCGCCCACCCCACCTTCTCTACCACAGTGTTTTCAATGGATACAAACGTTTTATATTTTTTAAACTATTTCAAGAAGAGTGTTATTCTATGGAAAAACTATAAGAGCAAAGGTGGGGTGGGCGGGTGGCCCCTACCAACCAAACTATGCCCGTCCACTATTTCAAATGACTTGAACTATACACTACATTATTTCTCATATTCTTTTTATATATTAAGCATAAATTAATAAATGAATTTAATTCAATCATAGAAAGTAATGGATAACAGTGTAGTACATAGTTCAAGTCGTTTGAAATAGTGGACGGGTATAGTTTGGTTGGTTGGGGACACCCACCCACCCCACCTTCGCTCGAATAGTTTTTTCAACGGATACAAACGTTTTATATTGTTGTAACTATTTCAAAAAGTGTTATCCTATGAAAAAACTATGGAACATAGGTGGGGTGGGCGGGTGGTCCCTACCAACCAAACTATACCCGTCCACTATTTCAAACGACTTGAACTATGCACTACATTGTTATCCATTACTTTCTATGATTGAATTAAATTCATTTATTAATTTATGCTTAATATATAAAAAGAATATGAGAAATAATGTAGTGTATAGTTCAAGTCATTTGAAATAGTGGACGGGCATAGTTTGGTAGGTAGGGGACACCCGCCCACCCCACCTATGTTCCATAGTTTTTTCATAGGATAACACTTTTTGAAATAGTTACAACAATATAAAACGTTTGTATCCGTTGATAAAACTATTCAAGCGAAGGTGGGGTGGGTGGGTGTCCCCAACCAATCAAACTATGCCCGCCCACTATTTCAAATGACTTTAACTATACACTACATTATTTCTTACATTTTTTTATATATTAAGCGTAAATTAATAAATGAATTTAATTGAATCATAGAAAGTAATGGATAACAGTGTAGTAGAAAGTAAAAGTAAAAGCAGAATATTTTTTTATCATATTTGATAGAGTTTTGGGTTATAATTACATATACTCTGCTTCACTAATAACAGAAACTTATGTTGGAAGTTCTATATGAAATAACGGTAAATTTATATACAATAAAGAACTGTCACGCTACTACAAGAAAAGTAGAGCAATACAGTTAAATAAACGACAATGAATTTGTACTCGTAAGACAGGTATGATCACCAAAAAGTATGTGAAGAGTACACCAAACACGCGACACTCATTTCCACCCGTACTGTACTTCAAACCGACAGAAAGCATTCGAAAACACGCAATAATCATTTCCATTTATTTATGACAGCAAAAAAACATGCTATTAAAAATTCTATTGCGACGTTCTCTTCCGCACTTTTTTACAATATTTAATATTCGCACGCTCAGTGCATTCCCTGTTATGTTTGCACTTCATGAATAAATGGAATTCAGCACTTCCAATGGTGCTACTATCTACAGACCACCCTCGCTCCTGGCCGGCGTATAATGAAATACTCGGTGAAGGGGCGACAGCGGATGCAATATTATTTATTAAAAAAAAAACGACCAACAGGGAACTTTATAGTAAATAAATAATATGGTATTAGGTGCAGGTATGGGCTATTCAAACCGGCGAATATTCGATATGATGTAAGAAAATTAACTATAAACTAATAAACTGATAATATTGGATTGTTAAGGCGGTGGCACCCGCCCACCCCACCTTTGTACACATATTTTTTTCACAGAATAACACTTTTCTTGAAATGGTTTAAACAATATAAAATATTTGTAACCATTGAAAAAACTATGTGAGCAAAGGTGGGGTGGGCGGGTGGCCCCTACCAACCAAACTATGCCCGTCCACTATTTCAAATTACTTGAACTATGCACTACATTGTTTCTCACATATTTTTACGAATCAGGAATAAATTAACAAATGAAATTAATTGAATAATTAAAAGTAACAGATAACTGTGTAGTGCATAGTTCAAGTCGTTTGAAATAGTGGACGGGTATAGTTTGGTTGGTAGGGGCCACCCGCCCACCCCACCTTCGCTCGTATAGTTTTTCCATAGGATAACACTCTTCTTGAAATAGTTTAAACAATATAAAATGTTTGTATCCATTGAAAAAACTATGGTAGAGAAGGTGGGGTGGGTGGGTGTTCCCTACCAACCAAACTATGCCCGTCCACTATTTCAAACGACTTGAACTACGCACTACACTGTTATCCATTATTTTTTATGATTGAATTAAATTCATTTATTAATTTACGCTTAATATATAAAAAGAATGTGAGAAATAATGTAGTGTATAGTTCAAGTCATTTGAAATGGTGGACGGGCATAGTTTGGTTGGTAGGGGCCACCCGCCCACCCCACCTTTGCTCGCATAGTTTTTTCAATGGATACAAATGTTTTATATTGTTTAAACCATTCCAAAAAGAGTGTTATCCTATGAAAAAACTATGCGAACAAAGGTGGGGTGGGCGGGTGGCCCCTACGAACCAAACTATGCCCGTCCACTATTTCAAACGACTTGAACTATGCATTACACAGTTATCCGTTTCCTTTTAATTATTCAATTAATTTCATTTGTTAATTTATTCCTGATTCATAAAAATATGTGAAAAACAATGCAGTGCATAGTTCAAGTCGTTTGAAATAGTGGACGGGCATAGCTTGGTTGGTAGGGGGCGCCCGCCCACCCCACCTTTGCTCGCATAGTTTTTTCAATGGATACAAATGTTTTATATTGTTTAAACCATTTCAAAAAGAGTGTTATCCTGTGAAAAAACATTACACAGTTATCCGTTACTTTTAATTATTCAATTAATTTCATTTGTTAATTTATTCCTGATTCGTAAAAATATGTGAAAAACAATGTAGTGCATAGTTCAAGTCGTTTGAAATAGTGGACGAGCATAGTTTGGTTGGTAGGGGCCACCCGCCCACCCCACCTTTGCTCGCATAGTTTTTTCAATGGATACAAATGTTTTATATTGTTTAAACCATTCCAAAAAGAGTGTTATCCTGTGAAAAAACTATGCGAACAAAGGTGGGGTGGGCGGGCTTCCCCTACCAACCAAACTATGCCCGTCCACTATTTCAAACGACTTGAACTATGCACTACACAGTTATCCGTTACTTTTAATTATTCAATTAATTTCATTTGTTAATTTATTCCTGATTCGTAAAAATATGTGAAAAACAATGTAGTGCACAGTTCAAGTCGTTTGAAATAGTGGGCGGACATAGTTTGGTTGGTAGGGGCCGCCCGCCCACCTTACCTTTGCTCGCATAGTTTTTTCAATGGATACAAATGTTTTATATTGTTTAAACAATTCCAAAAAGAGTGTTATCCTGTGAAAAAACTATGTGAACAAAGGTGGGGTGGGCGGTTGGCCCCTACCAACCAAACTATGCCCGTGCACTATTTCAAACGACTTGAACTATGCACTACATTATTTTTCACATATATTTTTTTAATTAGTAATTTAAATTAATAACTAAAATTGATTGAATCATAGAAAATAGCAGATAACTATATATTCCGATATTTTTACCAATTTTTTGTTTTTGTACGCTATATTTGCTTTTCTGATTTCTGGTTTCATGCTTTTGATTATTTCATCCATGTATATGATAAATATTGTTGAAATAACCTGTGACATTCATACAAATAAAGTATCAAATTGTATTAAACGTGAGTAAACTCCCCACATGTACACTTGAATAATACTTTTCCATAATTATAGTAATTCGTTTGGAATTACATACAATTTCACATAGTTAATTGAACAGCCCGCGTCGTCGTTAAGTATTAACAGGCCCGTCCATTGATCGTAGTTTGTTTTGTAAAACCTGTCAGTTTGCTGTAGCCCCTAATGATATGCATTGAAATTTTATGCAGCATACATGAAAAAAACAACACGAAAATAAAATAGAATTATAAATGGGTTGTTGACATTGCAGCATATAATATTGAAGAATATATTAAGCGCATGTCAATCACTAAATCTGGTTATAACATTGAAGCTATTCACGCTAATGAAATGTTTGTGTCAACAATGGGGCTGTATGTTTTTGTAGCCGTTTAGTGGGTGGAGGGAAAAACCGCAAGCAAGCACATTGATCCCATTGTTGTGGAAATATCAATTTATTTACGTTACAAAGTTAATTGGACTTTATGAGAATGCGTATGGGGTAAAGAGATTTATTAGATGTGGCACGTGTGAACTACATGCCACGAACACATTTTGAAATTAATTACGGAAGCTAGAATATTAATTGTTTGATGGTTTTGGCTGTTAAATGTAGATATTTTTAAGAACTATATTATATTAAAGAGTACGACAATCTTAACATTTATACGGACATACAATAAGGGAATGAACACCGAACTAGTACATAAATAAGATACAGGGGTATTTCCGGTTTTCAAAACACACATTTGTATGATAAATAAATTGCATTATATTACAAATGAATGTACCCTTGACTCGAGATAAGTTGTTTTATTAAATTCATTTCAAATGAAAAAATATGTTTTTAAACTTATCTACTACCGAAAGTTACTTATTTTTCACTTTAAATGTGTACACATTATTCTGCATGGTAAGAACTATTGCAATTATAATTTAATTAATTAGTTCACTTAAATTAGTGTCTATTTTAAAATCTTATATAAAAACTTATTGTACATACATTACATTATATTATTAGTAACTAATTGTCCGGGAACGGAGCTATAAGTTTTGAACTATGAAAAAAAAATTTGGGGATCACTAAAGAGTAAAAAAAACTACATTCTTAGATAGTTTGCGATAGTATGACAGTCAAGTACAGTTGTTATCGATATTACGCCATGCTACCATTATAAATATGCTATTTTAATTAATCAATGAAATGAAGATGACCAGTCCAACATTTTTAAATAGCAATCCCTGTCGAGTTTCATCTTATTTTAAAAGTAATGAAGAAACAAACACATCCCCATAAACCAAAACTCGCTATCCTGATTCTTTCAAGAATTGTGACTACCAAATGGGAAAATTATTATATTTTCCCATTTGGTAGTCAACCCCTAATAATTCTTCAAAGAATTAAGATAGCGGGGTTTGATTTAGTGGGATGTGTTTCTTTTTTTCATTACCTTTGAAAGAAACTCGACAGTGGTTGCTATTTAAAAATGTTGGACTGGTCATCTTCATTTAATTGATTAATTAAAATAGCATATTTATAATGGTAGCATGGCGTAATATCGATAACAACTGTACTTGACTGTCAATCAAGCTTATTTGCATCTTCGTCTATCATCGCTCTTGTATTTTCGATTTCTAATAAATATTACAAAATTCGATCCAAGCGCTGCTAATAACTGGCATTCGTATTAATAAATAAATACATTTTCTAAATCTAGTGGGCATTTAATTGCCCTACCTTAAACCGTATTACAGTCCGCAATAAACTGCATCAACATATTCTATAAATGGAACCTATTGCAACGAGCGAGCAATTGCACGAAAACTTTAAATTAGTTTACGTCGACAGAGCTTATTTTAAATCCAAGAGTCTTTAATTAACTAACTCTATCCCTATTTGTGCCATTCTTTCCATTCGCTGTTTGTATCTATATCTAGCTATATATGTGTTATTCTCTCGCATATCTTGTTCAGTATGCAGTTTTTAATGAATGCCATTCGCCCCCATATACCTACACGGGAGTATTCTCTAAAATGCATTAATATGTAATCCTGGATCTGTAAAAGCTCGGCATACTGTATACGCGCGCACCCCTTGCCGAAGCCCGTAAAGTTCTGAGCGTTGTGCAGACGCCCCCTCACAACCCGCAGGGACCGCTTTTCAGGGTAGCTACTATAAAGCTGTATTTGTCCAAACGAGCGACGACAGAGAATTTTATAAATGCACCGGGGTTAATCGAAAAACAACTTTCTGGTACTTCAAACGGATGGATGCTGTAATTGCGTTGCGTTTGCTTGAGGGGGTTGTAATTTTATAGGATTATTTATTATTAATCGTACGGTGATTATATGAATATTGATTGCTTTGTTTAAGTAAACAATGTTTGTATTGATTTTAGAATCATATAAAATTGCCGTAATAATAATTTGTTCAAATACATTGCAAATTTGTATTCGAATTACAAAAACAAACTTCTATCTTTATGGAGCTATCAACCGTGAGGCTTTTCCGCCGATTAAGGGAGAAGCTCAATGGAGTTTAATCACCGGGTATTTATCTTAACTTCCCAGAAAACCTCTAAAAAACTGAGAAAGGTGACTCGCGAAAATTCACTTCCCGCTGGGGATCGAACTCAGGCTCAGTACGAGATTGACGACGCCTCTAACCACTCGGCCACTGAGCTGGGTTTCGAATTACATATTACCAAATATTCGTTATAGAGTAGATCCTGGCACCTTCACCAATATTTTCATCAAAAATCATCTTTACTGCTAAAAAGAAACACATTTCTGTTTTCTTGAAATAATTGTAGTAATTTTTCTACAATTATTTCCAGATAGCAGAAATATGATTATGAGGTAAAGTTTTAATTGTTTTTAAAGCTTTAAAACTTAAAATTACCTGCCATATTTCTAGCAACTGTTATAAACTTACATTTGGAAACTTTGCGGTGTAACGTGAGATGTAATTACCTAATGATAATTAAGTTTTGAGGAGGGGGCGGAGTATACGTGCGAATAACTACAGTGTCGACGATCAAATTCATAATTGATTAAGGGCTAGTGTTGGCCGGCCCCAGGGCAGACGAAAGATAACTAGGGTGCCGTAACGCAATCACCGTTAGTTGGGTAACCCTTCAAATTAATTGAATTTCTCGCACGGCATTGTTTTGCCGGCTCATTAGTTTCGATTGTGCTAGACTGTGTTAGTTAGCCCAAACTATACACTTGCTGTAACTCGATTTCGTGATGTTTATTGATTTATACCAAACAATAAACGAAAGCAGATTATATAATTATAATTTATGCATACAGAATCTTCAATTTGTATTTGAAATGCCTTAACAAATACAAAAATACTCGTTTACTTTTTAACGAGTATTTTTGTAACCCGCAAAACAAAAGGAAAGACTACCCCTATTGTTTGTTATGTAACATATTTTAGTTCTTTTATTGACCTCATTATACTCACTCCTCATCTAAAAACCCCATCCAATCTTTGTTCACTATCTTACATTCTTCCTTCACCATACGTTCTCCATGTTCATTTAACTAGTGCTCCCATTTATCTTCACCCTGACCACATCTAACAATATAATCACAGGTTACAGTTATCTAGCCTTTATAAAACTAAGCCTTAATATGGTATTCATTTTATAATTTACCACGCAATTTAACATGGGTGATAGTCTTGTATTTTGCTTTTATAATAAAAAGTGTATGAATCAATGAATTTAATCTTCTTCTCGTGCCTACTTGTTGCGATTGTTGATGATCACTACTTTGTTGACGGCTGTCCTGAAGAGATCTGTTTCTGTTGTAGCGAACATATTTTAAGGTGTTTGAGCCAAGTATTCTTCTCTTCGCCGGCCCTCTTTTTTTTCGGCCACTTTCCCTGGTAATACTAGTTGTTGTAATCGCTGTTTCTCATTATATGGCCTAGATATGATAAATTCCTGTTCTTTTCAGTTATTAATACTTCTACCTCTTTCCCCATTCGTTATAATAGTGTCTTATTCGTCATGTGGATGGCCCATGATATTCTTCTGTACAGCCACATTTCGAAAGTTTCGAGTTCTTCGCTAGAAGTGCTAATTATTTAAACATATTGTTGTCCTGTAATTGGAAAATATTTCTGTTGGACAATAAAGGCTTATTATTATTATTATTATTATTATTATTATTATTATTATTATTATTATTATTATTATTATTATTATTATTATTATTATTATTATTATTATTATTATTATTATTATTATTATTATTATTATTATTATTATTATTATTATTATTATTATTATTATTATTATTATTATTATTATTATTATTATTATTATTATTATTATTATTATTATTATTATTATTATTATTATTATTATTATTATTATTATTATTATTATTATTATTATTATTATTATTATTATTATTATTATTATTATTATTATTATTATTATTATTATTATTATTATTATTATTATTATTATTATTATTATTATTATTATTATTATTATTATTATTATTATTATTATTATTATTATTATTATTATTATTATTATTATTATTATTATTATTATTATTATTATTATTATTATTATTATTATTATTATTATTATTATTATTATTATTATTATTATTAGAAGCTTCATGTGTGTCCATGATTCTATTCCATAGAATATTATGGTGAAGACGCATCACGAAAATACTAGACAGCACTAAAAGTAAGTTCTAAAAAACAATTTCTTGTCGACCAAGTGCAAATGTGAATTTAAATTCTGCATAAATAAACCCATATTATTGCATAATTTACTGTAAAATCTAACAATTCTACATACTAAACGTACTTAAGTGATCCCTCGTAAAATTATGCAAATACCACTGCGGCTCCGAAAGAATTGCGAACTAATGTTCTCTCTCTCTCACACGGTCGTCCAAGCGGGGGTGGTGGTGGCGGCGGCGACATTTCGGAAATGTCGCGCATATTATCCCCCGCTTGGTTATTAACGTAGAGTATTCAGGCATGCAGAGCGACGCGGGGGCGGGTTGTCGTCTCTCTCTCTCGGCCATCACCGGTGCGGAAAATTCGACACAAACAATTAATGTGGAGAGAATTCCACACTCCGATACACAAAGCGCCCTCGCATCTCCATACTGCCGCCCGAATTATACTTGGCCTCTCCTTTTTTTTTTCGCCCTCCCGGTTTTCCGAGAGGGTGGAATCGATACGGTTTTATTATCGGAAAACGGAAAAAAGGTAATGTTATATTTGAGCAGAAGAGAAAATGGAAAGAAAACTGATACGGAACGTTACGTCTTTATTGGGAATATTTAGTAATCGCTATTCTTTTGTATGGTAATGTTAGGAATATTTACAAGGGCACGAGTGCTATTTAATCCTTAAATGCATGCTTTTTTAAAATTGATATTAAATAATAGTTAACGCCAGTCAAAATATAAGAATCACCATTTATTAGCAAAATCATGAATCATCTGTAATTCAACTGTAATTTTCTATAGATATCTGCATACAGAATAATAGTTTTTAAAATAACGTTATTTCAACTGTAATTCTGTATAGATATCTGCATACAGATAATTGCGATAAACCGTTTTATGTTTTAAAAAAATCCACAATTAAATTTCAATTGTATATTAATTATTAATTAACTTACCACAAAACCTACCGAAATAGTTTAAAATTATAAAACATTCCATTCTGTTTTCCTAAATATCGAGGATATCCATTCACATCAAATTCCTGTAATTCAATTTTCTTTAGGGGATTATTAGCTCCCTATTATTAGCTAGCCGCGCTTGTTTTATTTACTGCTGCCGTGTGAGATAACTGAAATAGTTCCGTGGCTCGTCTCGCGTTTGTGTGTAAATATAAACGACGCAACGCGCCCGTGGTTGACCCCACAAACGCGGAGTTTCGCTGAAGCCCTTCGCATCACCGCCACTTTTATTACCGGCGAGCGTGACGGGCCCGAAATTCGCAGGAAATTGTCCCCCGAATTTACACTCAATCACGTTCCGGAAAACGCCGAATTACCGTGAAGCGCACGCAACGCTTTGTAATAGGTAATAGTCACAGGTTGAGCAGTGGGGCTAACTAATGGTTATCTGTCATCGGTTGAATACTGAAAAAAATAAATAAAACGTCTGAAATATATTTTTGTTTTGAAACAGTTTCCAAATGTAGTTTTTAGTGGTATTGGTGTGATTCCGTAGCACTTTTGCCAATATTTCGTAGCTAAAACAGCTACATTCTTCACTTAATCACGGCTCGGAGTATGTGACATTACCTGTAGATGTAGATGGAACCCAGAAATGGTAGTTACAGAAATTTATAAAAATGGCTCACGATGATTAATTTAGATTAGATATTTTATATCAAATCTAAATTAGTCATGGTCAGCCATTTTATAAAGAATACATTCCTGTAACTAACATAGTCTTCGTTTCAATATTATAGACATGTAACAAACAGTGGTAAGTAGAATATTCAAATAGAGATATCAGTTTTTGGTAAATAGCCACAGAACTATTATTATTAAAAAGGTGCATTTTAGCTCAATTTAACAAAAATTTAATACGATTTAAACCATCATCATCATCATCATTAAATCCAACATACAATCTAAATCAAACCAAACAAATCACCCAGCAAACTCTCATTTTCCGCAACATTTACATAAAACCTTTTTGCTCCTAGCCATTTTCTTATTTTAGCATTCTCCTTATTCTCGATTGGCGTTAGCAATGCAAATAAGCGGCCGGCCGTTCGTGTGCTAATAAATTTGTGCGGTTTTGCGTCTGCGGCTGAATGTTTTTTTTATCGATTCATTTTTTTTTTGTACGGATTTCAGATCGCAGCCGGTGAAATCTGGCCGAATACCACCAACAGCAACACCCCCAGCCACCCCAGGATGACAGTCAACTCGCAGTCGGGCCCCAAATCTCCCCGACCCCCCGAGGACCTCATCACCACTGCCACTTCCGCGCTCAGGCGACTCAACTTCAAGACTGGTCGCTGCACCACTAAAACTAATACTAAATCACAGGTAATTTTATACTGATATTAATAGTATTTTAAATACCGCGATTATAGATTATACAAAAAACTAAAACACATATATATATATATATATATATATATATATATATATATATATATATATATATATATATTTTATTATAATTATATACACTCGTATCGAGCAACATTGAGATACAAATGAAATATTGATACCATTTTTTTGAGCTTCAATTTTCCAATTGCAAATTATTGTACTGTATTTTGAAGACTGGGAGTGGGTTGCATAATAAACAAAAGGTTAGAAGAGTCAATAACGGAATGGGAATGCGTAAACGAAAGATTAATAAAAGTAACAATTGAAGAGGTAGATGGATGGAAGGGAAAACTAATCATAGTACATTGACCAACATAAGACGAAAGTTAAACAGAAAAAGACACATTTTGGTAAGAGCTACAAATATTATACGAGAAGGCAGGAGAAAATACTTACATTACAATAAACATAAATGCAAGAATAGGAAATATAAATACAGGGATAGAACACATAATGGGGATTCGTGGAGAACCGACTAGAAACAATAACAGAAACAGATTAATTGACTTCTGCGTCTTATACGACGTCGTAATACCAAACTCAATATTCGCCCATAAAGCAATACACAAATATACCTGAGAAGTAAAGAGTAGAAATGAAAAGTCGATCATAGACTATTTTTTAGCAAACACACAACAGAGGAAGGTAGTTAATGATGTACGGGTGAAATTTTTATACAAGTTACAGTTATTTTTATTATTAACATTTTAATAATAAATAGTTTATTCTAGCTATAAATTTGTTAATTAAAACAATGCGTAGGGATTCTTATGGGCATCATGCCCTCTTACTAATTTAATTGGGTCTATTTTTAGCCCTGTCGATCGTATCTGCCAATATCGTGTATATGCACAATTTTCCTGCTATCGATTGCCGGTTCTATTTTAAAATTATCCCCATTTTGTTTCCACTAGATATAGCGTTTATTTGGTTCCGTGAGCCGTAAACAAACCACTGAGGCGAATACACGTTGGGGCTGAGAACTGTCTCTAGCCTTTAACTTTGATGATCCTTTATGCTAATGTACATTAAAGAGGCATAGAAACAGCTAAATATAAAGCTAGATACCGTGTGATCATCAGTCATCTCATTTTTATTACATTGCACGCAGGGACGGATCATAATATAGACAAATATGAGAAATGTCTAGAATCCGGAATGTGAGTGGCCGCCCTGTTTAAAAAAAAATATGTATAAAATAATAAGAAAGTATCCCTATACTGATTTAAGTGTGCTCTATTTTTGTAATGACTCGGCAGGAAAAAAGGTATAGGGCCACAAAATAGGTTAGATGTTTAACCAAATATATATAAAATAATAAAAAAGTATCCCTATACTGATTTAAGTGTGGTCAATTTTTGTAATGATTCGACAGGAAATAAGTATACGGCTACAAAATAGGTTAAATAGGTACGCGTCTAGTAGCATATAGTGCCCTATAGCCCTATTAAAAGGTGAACTACGTCAGCTGCTAATTAAAAGGGCCGACTACTGAATTATGTAGATGATGCAAAGAAAAACTAGAAACAGCAGATCATGTAATATGCCTCTGCCCAGCTCTAGTAAATACTAGGGGAGTGCTGGCCTAGTATGACCAGCAACTCCTCACCCGCCAGAGTTTTGCAGCTCGCACGCAAAATTGGCTGGTGGGACGAGTGAGCAGCCTTAAATGGAGGTTACACGTATATATGTTCTATATTTTTTGCAATTGATCATAAAACGCCTGTTTTTTACATTTATATATTTATAAATACCTTTTGTATGCTGCATCTAGATCGATAGCTATTTCACATACTCCGTGCCCTGATGAAGTAGCTAATTAAGCTACGAAATATTGGCAAAAGGAAGTAAAGTGTACTTCTAGTAAAAATAGCGTTTTAATTGCTGCAATACCCTAATAAAATAGAATATATATATATATATATATATATATATATATATAAATATATGAGAGATAATTGAATACGTAAATCATTATGATCTATCCTTTATTAGTCGAAAAATTACAAAACGTACTGTACTTTTTTTATCACACCAATGTAGGACCGTTTTACGGATATTTATTTATTTTTCAGGGTCAAAATGTTCCCAAAGTGATTGTGATGGGGTCGAGCACAGCATCAGAGACGACGATAAACACAAGTACGGACAGCTCAAACACGATAGTGACGACAATGACAGCAACAGATGGCGACAACACAGAAGACAGTTTAGATCTAAATGAATCTCTGGACTTCATAAATACAGACAATTCGATGGACGCCGTCCATCCTATCCTGCAACCCATTCCGATATCACCGAAAACACCCCCAACCGCAAAACAACAAACACCTCCAACCGCTAAACTACAAGAAAATAAATTCACATTCGATATAGACCCTCCGCAGTCGGTTAAAACCGTGGATAAGCTAATGGAGGAACAATTGCTAGCATTAAAAGTCGAAGCGCGCCGACGGAACAGCTACAAAATCGCAGCCCAAAATGATTACGATAAAATAGAGGTAGTACCTGATAACGAGCGGACAAACAGTAATAACAAACCACGCAGTCCAAAAGAGCGCCGTAGTTGCAGCAGTAAAGGCGAGGACACCTCACCGGAGAAAGACTCCCCTAAGCCCAAACAGCGCCACAAAAAGTCGCAACGCAAACACCACTCACCCAGCAGCTATAAGTCGGATAAATTCATCTACGATGAAACTCACGTGGCTAAGTACCGCGGCATGACGCCGCCGCTGCCCGATCTCCGCGTCGACTTCTTCAACGAAACGGTGGATCAGTGCCAAGAGGACGCGCTGTTCGTGCCGATTTCCGCGGAGAAGCGCGGCAGCGTCTGCCTCAACAAATGTCTGCGGGAGGTGGGGGCCCAGCTGGACGCGACGACGGCCACCTCGCCTATAAATGTGACCACGAACCCGTTGGAGAACTCAGTGCACTACGGCGGGCGCAGAGTGCCCCAGGCCACCATTGTCGTGCAGCAACCGTCCCTCAGCGTTGACCACGCGAACATCTCCACGATCCTGCTGCGCAACGGCAGCGATTTCGTTTCGAACGTTGAGCCCAACACCGCCGCCACCACGGGGAATAATAAGTTTAGTCTGAAGAAGCAGAAGGAGGAGAATATGAAGCAGTTGCTGGATGTGGCCAACAATCTCACGCTGGAGGAGATACATGATTTTGAAATGCGGTGAGTGATTTATTTTATAAATTATTATATATCTCATACAAAATCAAACTATTTTTCTTTTAAATTTTATGAAAAACATTTTATTATAGTATTTTTTCGCAGAAAGTCAGTTAGGTGATAAATGAGCGAAATATTGATACCAAAATATGATACAAAATCAAAGTATTTTTTTTTAGTTTATGATAAATATTTTATTTTTCTTTAAAATTGTATGAAAAAAAATTACTATTTTTTTTTAATTTATGAAAAGTATTTTTCTTTCAAATTTTATAAAAAAAAATTATTATAGTATTTTTTTCGCCGAAAGTCAGTTAGGTGATAAATGAGCGAAATATTGATACCGAAATATGATATAAAATCAAAGCATTTTTTTTTTAGTTTATGATAAATATTTTATTATAGTATTTTTTCGCTGAAATCAGTTAGGTAATAAAAGAGCGAAATATTAATACTAATATATAATAAAAAATCAAACTATTTTTTTTTAAATGTACAAAAAATATTTTATTATAGTACTTTTTCTCTGAAACTCAGTTAGGTAATAAAAGAGCGAAATATTGGTACTAATATCTCATGAAAAATGCCCTCCGTGGGGCAATTGGTAGCACGATGACTGCATTATCCGAAGATGTGAGTTCGAGTCCCACCGGACAGTGAACTTTTTTCATTCAAACATTTAAAACATCTGGTTATTATTAGTCATTCAGTGAGCCTGCATGGCAATAATTTGTTGGATCATTTGAACAATGATTAACTAATTTATCAACCATCATTGTATTTTATATCAAAACACTTGATTGCCTCATATTACATTATATTACTTCATATTACTCGCTCCATTACAGTTCTATTAATGTGTAATGCTCCCCGGAAAACTAATATTCTTTCAATTTCCAATTTAAACGTAATTGCTTGCACGCCGTTCACTGTTAATTGAAAACAGCGCAGCAGGAGTTTCATTCAATTATTTATTTATTCATTATTTATGCAACTCAACAACTCGCAACTCGCAAACTGATTTACCCTTAAATATACATGAATAATTAATTAAATAACTTATTGTGAGGCACTCAAGTAATTACTTATAACAGTGCAGGGGCTAATTATTAAATTACTAATATAATAATTAACTTTCAACTCTAACAAATGTTTTCAAATTATTTTGATAAAAAATATCTGGTCTGCACTACACGACATTCCTCAATAGATATTTCACTTTTTTCACACATTTTGTCACATGTAGGCACATTTTGACACATTTTGGCAAATTGTGACAAGTTTTAAGACGTTTTGATACATTTTGAGACATTTTGACATATCGTGACACACTGAGACACATTTAGCACATTTTGACACATTTTTCCCACAATAATAATAATAATAATAATACTAATAATAATAAAAATAATCGTTTATTATTAGTGTTATCACTTCAAGAAATTTACATAAATCAATACAATATGAGAATAAAATACAAAATACACATTTACACCATAAAAATACGTGAAAACAGAAAAGTACAAATATATAATAAAAGTTATTTAAATTAAAATTAAATAAATGTACAAAAAAAAGAAATGCTCGCATATTCCCGTATTTTCCCACATTTTTCTACATTTTGTCACATATTTTCTTATTTTTTCTTATATTTTCTTATAGATTTTCTTATATTTTATTATATTTTCTTGAATTTTCTTATATTTTCTTATATTTTCTTATATTTTCTTATATTTTCTTATATTTTCTTATATTTTCTTATATTTTCTTATATTTTCTTATATTTTCTTATATTTTCTTATATTTTCTTATATTTTCTTATATTTTCTCATATTTTCTTATATTTTCTTATATTTTCTTATATTTTCTTATATTTTCTTATATTTTCTTATATTTCCTTATATTTTCTTAGAATTTCTTATAGTTTCTTATAGTTTCTTATAGTTTCTTATAGTTTCTTATAGTTTCTTATAGTTTCTTATAGTTTCTTATAGTTTCTCATAGTTTCTTATAGTTTCTTATTGTTTCTTATTGTTTCTCATAGTTTCTTATAGTTTCTTATTGTTTCTTATTGTTTCTTATTGTTTCTTATTGTTTCTTATTGTTTCTTATTGTTTCTTATTGTTTCTTATTGTTTCTTATTGTTTCTTATTGTTTCTTATTGTTTCTTATTGTTTCTTATTGTTTCTTATTGTTTCTTATTGTTTCTTGTTGTTTCTTATTGTTTCTTATAGTTTCTTAGAGTTTCTTAGAGTTTCTTAGAGTTTCTTAGAGTTTCTTAGAGTTTCTTAGAGTTTCTTATAGTTTCTTAAATTTTGTTTTATATTATCTATATATTTTCTTATATTTTCTTACATTTTCTTATATTTTCTTACATTTTCTTACATTTTCTTACATTTTCTTACATTTTCTTACATTTTCTTACATTTTCTTACATTTTCTTACATTTTCTTACATTTTCTTACATTTTCTTACATTTTCTTACATTTCCTTACATTTTCTTACATTTTGTTACATTTTCTTACATTTTCTTACATTTTCTTACATTTTCTTACATTTTCTTACATTTTCTTCCATTTTCTTACACTTTCTTACATTTTCTTCCATTTTCTTCCATTTTCTTACATTTTCTTTCATATTTTCGTATATTTTCTTACATGTCCTTTCCATTTTATTGAATTTTCTTTTATATTTTCTTATTTATTTCTTATATTTTCTTGTATTTCCTTGAATTTTCTTGAATTTTCTTGAATTTTCTTGAATTTTCTTGAATTTTCTTGAATTTTCTTGAATTTTCTTGAATTTTCTTGAATTTTCTTGATTTTTTTTTATTTTCTTGAATTTTCTTGAATTTTCTTGAATTTTCTTGAATTTTCTTGAATTCTCTTGAATTTTCTTGAATTTTCTTGAATGTTCTTGAATTTTCTTGAATTTTCTTGAATTTTCTTAAATTTTCTTGAATTTTCTTTTATATTTTCTTATTTTTATATAAAAAAAGACTTTTATTTGGCATATCAGCCCAACCCCTACCCTTTTACACAAATTCCAGCCGAAAAAAAACAACACTTTCACAGAAAGAAATAAAAAAGAAACCAAAAAAATACAAATTAACATAAGATACATCATTTTTCTAACCACTAAAATAAACCCCCTCTGCCCTCGCCAATTTCCTTTCCAACGTCAGCCTCCTGCAGATTTTCACGCCTTTCCCATCCTCTCCTAACCATTCCTTCAGCTTTCTGCACTCTCCAACCCACTCTGCTTTCACTCCCTCACATTATCTTCTAAGGTGCCACCATGTGTCACTCCATTTCCTACACAGCGCACACGCGATGTACCCCAGCCCCATCCACACTATTCTTCCTCGCTCTACTGACCCATACCTCGTTCTTGCCATGCATACTGTGTCCTCTCTGCTCCACTCTCCCCTGGCTAAGTAGCTCCGGAGTTTCCCCTGTACTTGCCACTCTACGTAGCCCGGGTTGTATGAGCTCTCAGCCATTCTCACTTGCCTTTCTTGTCACTCAATATCCCTCAATCTCTCCCTTATCACAGTTCCTAGGCTACCCCTTTCTCTCAGCTTCTCCTCTACCCACACCTCAGACACACCCACTCTTTCATACATCCTTTCTCTATCCTTCCTCCTTCTACTCTCTGTTCTACTCTTACACCTCATCCACACCTCCCGTACCAGTCTTTCCTCTCCCAAATCCTGCAATCTTTCCTCAAACTTCACAACCCTCACACACGACTCTCACCACATACACATACGACTTGTCTCCTGCAACAGCACTGCCCTCTTATATTTTCTTATATTATTTTATATTTTCTTATATTTTCTTACATTTTCTTATATTTTCTTAGATTTTCTTGGATTTTTTTGGATTTTCTTGGATTTTCTTGGATTTTCTTGGATTTTCTTGGATTTTCTTGGATTTTCTTATATTTTCTTATAGTTTGTTAGTGTTTCTTAGAGTTTCTTATAGTTTCTTAAATTTTCTTTTATATTATCTATATATTTTCTTATATTTTCTTAAATGATCTTATATTTTCTTGAATTTTCTTTTATATTTTCGTATATTTTCTTACATTTTCTTTTATATTTTCTTATTTATTTCTTATATTTTCTTGAATATTCTTAAATTTTCTTGAATTTTCTTGAAAATTCTTGAATTTTGATGTATTTTCTTGAAGTTTCTTGAATTTTCTTTTATATTTTCTTATTTTTTTCTTATATTTTCTTATATTTTCTTATATTTTCTTATATTTTCTTATATTTTCTTATATTTTCTTATATTTTCTTATATTTTCTTATATTTTCTTATATTTTCTTATATTTTCTTATATTTTCTTATATTTTCTTATATTTTCTTATATTTTCTTATATTTTCTTATATTTTCTTATATTTTCTTATATTTTCTTATATTTTCTTATATTTTCTTATATTTTCTTATATTTTCTTTTATATTTTCTTATATTTTCTTAAATTTCCTTAAATTACCTGATATATATTCTTATATTTTCGTAATTTTCTTAGATTTTCCTATTTTTTTCTTGTATTTTCTTGTATTTACTTATATTTTCTTCAATTTTCTTATATTTCCTTTTATTGTTTCTTGTAGCCGAATATTTTATAATTATATATAATTTTACTCTTACAAGTAGCGGGTTTAATTGTCTATTTGTAAAAGTGTTTTTTTCTGATTATTACTAACTATCGTATTTGGTTGAAATTATTTACAGTTGAAGAAAATTTGATAAAAACGATGATTTAAAGTAGCCGAAACGAGTGAATTTCCGCGAAATCATGTATTAATTACCCCACTAACAATAAACCCATCCGTCGCGCTATATATACAACACAAACAGAACAACAGGAACCACTACGAACGCATTAAAATAGTTTGTCCACACCTATTAATACATCCGCGGCTTTCGTGGGTTATTTAAGCACCCCAACAAAGCGCGCACGTCGCGTCGGTGGTCGTTTCCCGCAAGCCAGTAGTATCATAAATAACTAATGAGAATTAATTTAGTGCACTCATTAAATTCTATCGTTCGCTATTGTTCTGCGTGGGTTATATTTAATAAGGAAAACACGTTTATTCCCTGTAGGCTCCTGCGGGCTTTATACAAATAAACTCATCCAATGTTTATTATTTTTGTAGTCTAAGGTTATTCCGAATGTTTGCTCGCATAAAACGGAATTTATTTTTGTTTTGTAAAATAAATATGAGAGGGGGCATAATTCTGATTTATTTGCACTAATATTTGATTTTCTTTTGTGCAAAAAATACTTCTATTGTTGTTTTGTTTAGATATCTGGGGATCAAGTGAATCATAATCATAATTTATTGGTGCTGTTGTTCATATTTACACAAGTCCTATACATATAAAAATTTAAAATAATAATAATATATTATAATAAATAATAGTGACAATCCCAAGCTGGGAAGACAAGTAAAAAATAATGAAATCAAAATATAAACTGAGAAATCCAAACATTATATATATATATATATATATATATATATATATATATATATATATATATATATATATATACGGCAAGAGAGAAAAATACAAAGAGAAATAAATAAGAAACATAGCTTAACTGGAAATAGAAAAGGGAAAATACGTAAAAATAGGGTACATATGGTACATACAGCAACAGCACAAACAAAAAGTACGATGAGAATTGGAAACTGGAATATATTGAAGAATATGAAAATACAAAATTAGTATAATAGCAATATCAGAAAAAAAAAGAAAAGGGAGAGGTTTTGGAAGGGCTTTAACTAGAACACTCTGTTTAGGAGTGTTCTAGTCATAGCATGTAAGTGTTCGTTTACGGCCCTCTCCTATTTTTGTGTTTGTTTCTGTTATCGCCATTATATTTAATTTTGTATTTTCAAATTCTTCAATATGTTCCAGTTTCCTGGTTTAGGTAGCGAATAGCCCTGCAGGTCTGCATATTCTGCTAGTGTATATTTGGTTGTGTTTGAGGCTTGGTACTGTCATAACTTTTTATTTTGATAACCCATTTTGCATAATAGTAAACCTCGCAAAATGTAATCATCACCTTTCTACTGCCATGATTAAATATATACAGCCATGCATCATAAATCAAACTCATCACCACATAATACATTTTAAAATGATTAACGAACCCACCCTCTCACCCCTATTTAATCAATATCCATAACAATTACCTTGTACGCATTGTTGCGGAATTGCGGTGCCAAAATAAATATGCAATATAGCAAATATATAACAGCATGAATAATTAAATACCGCGTTCTCATATCGATCCAAAAGTTTTGTTTTGACGCGCCATGCGGCATGGGGGCGCCGCTGCATGAAAGTTTAATGGGACCAGTCCACTGCTCTAAACACATCTTGGCGAGTTAATCCTGAAACGCAAAAGATTTGTTGGTGGAGACAGTTGTAAAAGACGCGCCCTATTGACATTTGTATGGAGAACAAATTTTTAAAACTACATTTCATTTTACAAGAGCTCAAATCTCCGTGGGAATTCAAACCCGTGACCTCCACGTTTGAACATACTGTACTAACAGCTCAAAAAAAACATTATATGACATTTCGGTCGGCTTCAAATATATATTATATATATTTTTTTATTTACCATTGACACTGATTTTATTTAATTTTTTTTTTAATATTTATTTTTTCTTTCGAGAGAATATATATATATATATATATATATATATATATATATATCCCTCGCTGTTTCCCAATAATAACTTGCACATATATATATATATATATATATATATATATATATATATATATATATATATGCGTATGTCAAATATTTATTTAGACAATAATTGATGGTACCACCAAATCAATTATTGTCTTTCTAAATAAATATTTGACATACGCTACCATTTTTTCTTGGGGTGGTGGATTAATGAATAGACGGCGGAGAGGTCCACAAGTTTACAGGAAATCAATACCACTTCCCTAAAAATGCCTCGGGCCGTTCGAAAGCCATCATCCATTGTAATTCCGTCTAAGTGGTATGAAAATGCGAATGTTATAATGTTGCTGTAAAACAAATCGTGGCTAATAAACTGGAGTTTAAAACCCTTGTATGAACGAGACGGATTTCCTTTTACTGGTGTTGAGAATATTATTAATTTGATGTTTTGTCGCCTCCATTCCTTTGAGTGAGTCACCCACGGCCGGTGCATCTTATGCCTCTAGCCGCCACATGCTTCTAATTTAAAGACTATTTTTATATATAAAAGTCAAGTTCATTAACACGCACTGTACGGTGAAAAATGAGCACGGGATTCTCGCGCGACGACCGAGGATTCCCAATGTATATATAAAAATATAGATATTTTTAGCAGCGACGTGTTGTACTAGTTCAGCACTATTCTGCTAATCGAGTTGTTACAATATTAATAAGTATGAGATCATATTTCACTAGTATAGAAAATATAGCAGTATAGATTTTTTTTAAATATATATACAATAGTCATATATACTATAATTACCATCTGGTGATGTGTAGAATACCGGGGTTTCGCTGCCACCACCTCAGAATTGAGGGAAACTCATACAAGTTTCAATATGTTTAATGTATAAAAGTTAACAACTATTTTAAGTGATCGCTAGCTCCTGTAGCTTGGTGATGTTGGCTCTCTTCGGAGAGCCTGTGTGGAATGTAGCAAGAATGGATGAATATATGTCGATCTGCGAGTACAGTATCCTATAATATCGGTCGTTTTCAATGGCAATAATGTGTTCTGGTGAAAATCTTCTTTTGAGGTTGTTACCGTAATGCCCATCCGCTAATGGGGTTGGAAATATGCGCTGGCTCCTTCATGGGTGCATCATTAGCTTAAGTCGCCTTGTTACTTATCGACGTCAACCGTTTATGTAGGTACACAACACTGGTCTATGACCAATGAGCAATTTTATTCTATCCTAATTTTTACTATTATTCCATTTTTAAAGTATACCCATCAGCGTCCCTTAAGTTTTGTCTTTGTTTACACTATATTTGGCGTGTATACTAGCAGTAGCACTACTTTTCACTATTCACTACACTAACTGGTATGGTTTAACTCGCCTAAATCTTCTCTCTAATCCTATTTGATCTGGAATCTGAAGTGCCTCAGCGTTCACATAATTATGTTGTCTATTTTGAGGACACAATTTTTCTAATTCCTTCATATGTGGTTTCCACTCCCAGGATAGAGGTCAATATTCCCTACCAAGATGTTCGTTGACACATCTTGGTAGGGAATATTGACCTCCAGTTCCAAGTACTTTATTTTGAAATGTTTGTATTATTAGCATATTACCTTTGCTTGGTGAGCAGCATAGGATTTTATATGATTACAAGATTATAAAATTCGCTGAAAGTATTAATTCAAAAATGTGAATTGTTTCAGTTATGGCAGTCCACACCACAACCGATCCCAGTCGGTCAAAATGCCAGGCAGGTCGTCCGGCCGGCCGAACTACTTATGTCTTCCGCAACAGAGGTCGAGGGTCGCATCGATGCCAAACACCGGCGTCGAGGAGGAGTACTATCGGCTCAGACACTTTTCAATTACCGGCAAGGGGGTCGTCAACAGGGGCGACAGCTTAAAGAGCAGGCGATCGAGATCCAATAATTCCGTGGCATCCAGTAATTCGAGGTAAGGGCAAGCGACGCGAGGGGCGGCGCGATTGAACGCCGCAAAGATTTTTATTAGATTGCTGGGGGTGCTATAAGAAATACGACTGTTTCCTTTACAGTCACAAAACGAGAATACAATCGCTATATAGTTTTGTGTAACTTTATTATTAAATTGATTTATTATTATCACTTTAGAGATATATTATCTCTCTATTAAGAAATCAACAAAACATATCTAAACGATCTAAAATCTAATTATATAATGCTAGTTGCCATATGAGTCAACTGATTACATAAATAATTAATTTTTATATTTAAATTCCTAAGTTGGCTATTTTTATGTCTTTTTTCTATTTCTATTTCTATTTCTATTTCTAATTTTACTTTTCTTTTACTTTTACTTTTTCTTTTATGTCTTTATCCTTATAAGAGGATTATGACTAATTACTGTTTATAACACCTCTATCTAGCAATAGAAGCTAATATAGAAAGCAACCTTGATACCTAACACAGGTATAAACCTGTGTACCTAACACTGTGTACACCTGGGTACCTAACACTGTGTACACCTGTGTACCACATCAAGATTGCTCTTCAGGTGTATACCTGTGTTAGGTATGAATGTTGCTTTCTATATTAGCTTCTAATGCTAAATAGAGGTGTTATAAACAGTAATAGGCTCCCATAATTATATTGAATAGTAATTTTGATATAACAACCCAAAAAGTCTGTTTAGTTTATAATAATAAATTTCCATTAGTCGAAAATATCCCACATAATTTTCTTTATGAACGATAGGAAATTTAATTTGTTAAGCCCACGCCCCGGGCACACATTAAGAAACCCATTTGTTATTGTGTTTACCTAATCGGCGTCGATAAAGCTGAAATATATTGCCCATCATAACTCACTTTTATATCGACGGCATGCCGGTTTTAATAAATTACAGTGCCCGTCGTTGGTCGTTGCGTGCGGCGCAAATTCCTTTTATAAATAGGCGCCACAATCACCTTCCTTGATAACATCGCAAGAAATTCCATATATACAATAGACTAATTGAGAGCTCATTCTTTCGAATGAATTGCGGTGAGTTTATTGTTTTTAGATGATTAAAATAGAAACAATTGGTTGGGTGGATTTAGTACTTTTCTTTTGTGATTTTAATGAATGGCTTTATTTTCACAAATTTGTGTGTATTTTAATCAACCTATATATTCGTCTTAATGTTTTATATGGGCTCTGGGGATTCCTAAATACTACACAATTTTTAGAATAAACACAAATTCTGTGTAGAAATTGAATTTATAAAATCAAATAGTAATTAACACACTTGTTTTTACTATAGAAAATTGCGTTTTGCGGTTAATTTACTTGTTTCTGGGATACATGATGATTTTTATTAATATCCAAGCACTATAATTCGAGTTAGAGAGGTTTTAATAAATTTGACCATGAATATTAAATAATATTAAAATAGTTCACACGATTTTGTAAAGAATCAATAACTGTATCAAGCTTACTACCAATTGAATAGCTCGCACTAAATAAAACAGTTTCCAACATTTCAAAAACCATTCTCTGTATATTTTGTTTCATGCTTCACTTATTTAGTGATGCTTTAGAATTCAGAATCATCCATTTTTCATTCGTTTTTGTTTTACACTCCACCTTTTGTTTCGCATCCACCCATATGCAACTGGATTAAAGTCTTTATGCATGACGTGCGGTTTGAACATATAAAAGGAACGATTCTATTATGGGACGGAATGAACAAGCCTACCCTGCGCTCTAATATGAATGAGTATCGGTTGAGTGAGCCCGTGTGGGGATGAGGCTTTTACATAATATTGCCGCGCCAGTCGATCGAAACGAGTTCACCCCGATATAGAGTCTCTCTAATGCGGACTGCTCTGGTTTGTCGTGGCTAAAAAAAGCAACAGTTTAATTTGAGTGGTTTAAAAAGTGCAGTGTGGACTACAATAAAGTAGATATGGTTTAGGTACAGAGTAGAGGAGAGTAATTGGAAATTATTTATGGTAGGGAATATTGTAGAAATGTTATTAAATCTGGAAAATTAATTAATACATTAATTAATTAATTAATTAATAATTAAAATACATGTAAATGAAATGAATTGCAAAATAATAAAAAAAAATATGTGAATTTTCAAGATATGTCAGAAAATATGCACTATTTATTATTGAGCTACACTTTTTCTTTTATAAAATTTATTGAATCATCACTCAGCGAAAATAAAATTTAAATAAAAAAACTTAGTCTTAAAACAACTATCGTGGATAATAAAATAGAAAAAAAAACACATCCACTCATAAAAATAAACTCAATGTGATGTATTCATCAAAATATTACGAATAGCCGTGTAAAAAAAATGCGTTTGTCCTCTAATTTAAAATAACAGTACTTATATCGTGTCCACTGAATAATATAACGCCTTCAACTATGCATGACGTGCCATTACAGCTGTAAAATGAAATTAAACCCTTTTATCGTTAATCCAACCCCTACGCGAACACGCTGCTTGCCTTTATGAATTATTACCGCCACAAATCCGGGAATATAAACTCTGCTGATATGCAGTTATTATAGTTAAATTGCGCGATGGAAATACACAGCAGTAAAAAAATTATTGCCGCATGTAAAAAATCTGATGAGGTCGCAGTATATTATTTTATGATAGAAATCATGTCATATAAATATTCATATTAATTACAACAAGATTTATTTTAAATTTAAAAGTTAAGTTTTCACGTATTTCAAAGTTCTAGGGATATTTTATATGGCAGCGATAGTTCTTTAAACTATGACTATCAATTTAATCTAATTAAGTCGAAAATAATAACAATATCTTCACCCATTACAGTTATTACAGTTTTAAATCTGATGTGGGCCCAAACCAAGGACTGTATAGAATGCAGGTTCGATTCTCACTGGAATATGATTTTTTAAGATTTCATTCTACAATATTAAACATCAAATATTGCTAACATTATTTATCCAATTTTCCACGTTGCCAAACAATATTCAAATGTGATATCTTAGCACCTTTAAAGACACAATCAAGACTCTGCTAGTAAAACAGGGTGCATGTTTTACTAGCAGAGTCTTGATTGTGTCTTTAAAGGTTCTAAGATATCACATTTGAATATTGTTTGGAAACGTGGAAAATTGGATAAATAATGTTAGCAATTTTTGATCTTTAATATTGTAGAATGAAGTTGAGATGTTTTTCCATAAAACTTGTGCCCTTATAGTAGCAGGCAGCATTGCACGATGGTGACACCGCATTGCATGGTCACAGAAAATCATTTGTCATCATCGAGCTGTGATCTAGCAGGAATATTTAGTGGTAAATTTAAATTTCATTGCGATCGGGCCAGGGGGTGTATTTTTGAGCAATCGCTATGAATATAGCTAGCGATCAAGAGACGTACGCTATTATTGCAAATAGTACCAATTTGAGACCTCACGCTTCGCGAAATGTTCTGTCTATCTTTGATAGAACTGAAAGCTCGACAGTAGATATGTTTTGACATTAATTTTTGTGTTCATTCTATTAGTTCCACGCTATGAAATATGTACGCATTATAGCGCATGGTAATAGCTATCGGTCAAAAATCGTACCCCAGATCGGATTTATATATTTGGAAGCACGATACGATTGTAGCGGTGAAAGTGAAAATTTAAATTTAATTTTAACTAAACATGAAATTAATTTTTAAAATGAACATTTAAAGACTGTACGTGACGATTTATAAAGTAAAATATTCGCATTTGCGTTATAAATATTTGCCGACGATTAAAAAAATTAAAAGTCAGTAGAGAATTACGCCCATACTTTGTGGTGTGAAATGTTATACTAAACAGAGGTATTTGTCTATTTTGTCTATTTGTGGTATTAGTATAAAAGTCAAGCTCGCCCAATAATTCAGCACAATTTTAATAATAATAGATTTATTGCTCTACAGATTTACATCCATTTACAGAACAACATACAAAATAAGAAGTAAATATAACATGGTACATACAATACATCACATTGTACTTAAATTAACTTAACCCTACATTGCTTACAATCTTTTTATATGAACAAAATGTTTGATGAAATATATCAATATCTATCCTATTACTAATGCTATTGTAGATTCGTCACATGATAAAATTTTAATTCGTTTGCATTTGTAGCCATCTGTACTAATAATAATCAAGTTGTAGCTCATGAAATCTTTCGCAGGAATCGGTATTTACGCCCGAAATCGTCTTGTTTGGGGCATAAACCGAAACAGTTAGCGCGACGTGTACGGGTGTATCGATTATCTTGCAGCAAACGCTGGCGCGCGCCTGTCCCTATATCCTCAGCCATCCTAAATATTTTTATTACTTTGTGAAAGAAGAAGCCAGAGATACACCCTGCGGAGGTAAACTTCTGTTTGAAGGCTATATCACATTTTTGTTGCAGGGAACTCAAATTAAAAGTCCCTAAAAATATATTGTTGATATAAGTTGAGATGATTGAAGATTTATTTGTCACAATAAAAATATTATATATATATATATATATATATATATATATATTATATATATATATATATATATATATATATATATATATTATATATATATATATATATATATATATATATATATATATATAGTTTTTGATTATCATTTAGTGTTTGTTGCGGCGGTTGTAAAGGTCTTCCGTAATTATTTGAGTTTTGCTGTCTTAGGAGTAGGACTAGGACAGGATATGATGTTGTTAACACTGTGATTAATGTTCAGTTATATATATTTATTTATTTATATTTTTATTTTCTCTAAAATATATTCAATGTTGATGTATAGATTCCTACGTATTAATACGTGGAACTCCGGTATGAGAAACGAAAATCTCCAATGGGACCTTTTTCTTGAACTATTTCAATATGAATGGTACCAGATATTTTTGAAATACCACTCGACTTTCCGAATTACATTAACATATTTCACTTTTTTGCCACTTTTGCCACTTTTTGACACATTTGCATAAATGTTCTCATATTTTCGCAGATTTTTTCACATATTCCCACATTTTCGCGCATATTCCCGTGTTTTTCACATTTTCGCAATTTTTTTTGCTTCTAAATTGTTCGTGACAACAGCGTAACAGCTTGACCTACCCGGCGCATCCACCAATATTTCGCGGGTAACAGGGTATACACTCTAAAAGCTTCAGGTACTTATAATATTTTTAATTCTTCGTTCTTTAATGATATTACCGTCTACCTTGATGTGTTAATTTTCATAATTTCTCTTTTCTTCCTATTTATTTTCATTCCCACTTGATTTGCTTCTTTTGCCAATTTTTTTAGTATCTTCTGGATATGTTGCCTTTTTCTGATAGGGACCATACATCGTCGGCCTATTCGAGGTCTTCCAGTAGACTTAATATACTCCAGTGTATGCCAGTTTTCCCCCATTTTGTGGTTCTTTTCTTCCAGTCCGTTTAGAAATTTGAATATGTTTCTTGCGAAAACAAGGGTACATACTCTTTCACACATTATTTATCAACGTAATGATAAATAATGTGGGAAAGAGTATACACCCTTGTTTTCGCAAGAAACATATTCAAATTTCTATACTTAAGCTAGATTTATTGCGAAAATAGATGCCGACTATATATAACCCATCATACGTATTTAATGTTAAGTACGTAAATTGAGTTGTATATATTACCAAAACAGGTGTGAACTATATGCAACTTATCATACGTAATTATCGTTAAGTATGTATTATGAGTTGCATATAGTCGATAACCTTATTCCTAATATATGCAACTCACTTACAATAATTATGTATGTTATAATGCATATAGTTGACACCCGTTTTCGTACTATATGCAACTTATCTTACGTACTTACTGTTAAATACGTATGATAAGTTGCATATAGTCGACAAAATTTTTCGTAATATATTCAACTCATCTTACATACTTAACGTTAAATACGTAAGATTAGTTGCATATATTACGCAAACGGGTGCCAATTATATACAGCATATGGTACATAATTATACTCTAATGGTCGTTTTAGATAAGACAATTTCTTGACTCAAAAGTTAGTCAAGATGCGAGACAATTTAAATTGTCCCGTATCATACAGCAAATTATTTGAAATATTGAATTGGATGGTAGATCGAATGGAAAAATATACCGCGTTCTATTTGTCAAGGAGAAATTGTATGGGAGGAGGATATATGAATTCATTTCTTGAACAACTTTTGAGCTAAAAAAAGTGGCTTGTCTAAAACGATCTTAAGTGTCCCTAAAGTATGGAATAAATTCGATAAAACCTTTATTAATGATTTATGCAAAAATTTCCCAAACACGTTGATTTTTTATTTTAAATTTCCAATTTCTGATGAAGAAGTTAGATTAAAAGAATGTAAATACGGACATTGGAAGAACTTAACTGTAATTATGTATGATATGCTACATTTAATTGACACCTGTTTTCGTAATATACAGCGTGTCCCTAAAGCATGGACTAAATTCGATAAAACCTTTGTTTATGATTTTTGCAAAAATTTCTCTTTGGCAATTTTAAATTTTAATGAAAGTATCAATTTTTTTCGACAATTTTTTAATGTGCAAAGAAATTTTTGCAAAAATTATAAACAAAGGTTTTATCGAATTTATTCCTAAAGCATGGAATAAATTTGATAAAACCTTTGTTTATGATTTTAGCAAACATTTCTCAGACATTTCGATTTTTAATTTTAAATTGCCAAGTTTTAATGAAAGTGTCAATTTTTTTCGACCATTTTTGAATGAGTAATGACGTCATCGACATTTTTTTCAAATGACAACCCTATTTTATATTCTCAAAGGGATTATTTTTCCACGATATACGATATTACGAAACGGGTGTGAATTAAATGCAGCATATCATACATAATTACCGTTAAGTTATTCCAATATCTGTCTTTACATTCTTTTAATCTAACGTCTATTAACGGAGGAGTTTAGAGAATCATGGATGACTATATTTTAAAAATTTATTTATTTATTAGTCTGAAAAGTGATTAATTTAGCAGTTTTTTATCCATCAGTTTCCAGTGTCATTCTTATTTGCTCAAAAACAAACACTTTCCTTTCTAGTTTATCATATAATCGAGTATAGATTAATTTATATAATCCCACGGAGACATCTCTTCACAATTACTCACGTACATGTTGTCTTATGTATGTGCACTCTGACGTATTTGCCAACCACCGACGCGCAACATCTCCCAGACGAATAATTCTGATTGCATTTCATCGATTACCCGTTAACAAAATCTACAAGGCTATCTGTAACCTGATTAATGATTTGCAGCACGTTTGAGGGAACTTTTATTATTGCAATGCAGCGTATCTCGCTCGCAAACTAAAACCGAAATAGACTAATGTCTTTATAAAGCGCGCTGGCAAAGTTTAAATTGATTTGAAACTAATTTGAGTAATTACAATGTTGTTAATAAATAATTGGATTGCAGCATTGTTTTTTTTTATTAAAACAAGGTTTAAACCATGAAGGATGAGCAACCTTTTTATAACGGACCGGATATAAATTTTAAAATGTTGTAATACTGGGCCCTTTAGCAAAATTTATTCAATCAAAGGTTATTAATTAATTCCTCAACTAGACAAGACATAAATTATTATATTTGAATACGTCAAGATCTAATATTTGCATGTATTTCAAACTACTGTATTTTTTAAATTTTTCCATGGGTTTTCATAATTATTTATTGAATCATAGAAAATTATCTCAAATGACTTGAACTCGTTAACTCATTACATTGTTCCCTATATACTTTTTAAAATTAAATCTAAATTAATAAATGAAATTAATTGAATGAATTGAAAAGTTATGGTTAATTGTGTAGTGCAGAGTTCAAGCCATTTGAAATAGTTATAATAAAATCAATTTTGAAAATGGGTCTTTTAAATTTTATGTTTATATGAATACATCTGTTTTTGATATTACTTGTTAATTTTATATATTTTGGATAACTCAACCTCGAGTTGCAGCGAATTAGGCAATTTTGAATCTCTTGGTCACTATATTAAAAAAATCATAAAAATTAATTTTGAAAATAGGTCTATCAAATTTTATGTTTGGATAAACACATCTGTTTTTTATATTACTTGTAAATTTTATATATTTTGGACAATCCAATCTCGAGTTGCAGGGAATTTACTAATTTTAAATCTTGTGGTCACTCATTATAAAATCATAAAAAAATCAATTTTGAAAATATTTGTTTCAAATTTCGTACTTATATAAACACATGTATTTTTGATATAACTTGTTGATTTTATACATTTTGGATAACCCAATCTCGAGTTACAGCGAATTTTCCAATTTTGAATCTCGTGGTCAATTTAAATAATCATAAAAAAATTAATTTTGAAAATAGATGTTTCAAATTTTATATTTGGATAATTACATCTATTCTTGATATTATTAGTTAATTTTATATATTTTCGACAACCCCATTTTTAGTTGCAGCGAATTTTCCAATTTTTTCAATTTAAATAATCATAAAAAAAATAATTTCGGAAATAGGTCTTTCAAATTTTATCTTTTGATAAACACATCTATTTTCGATATTGTTTGTTAATTTTAGATATTTTGGAAAACCCAATCTCGAGTTGCAGCGAATTTTCCAATTTTGAGTCTCGTGGTCAATTTAAATAATTATAAAAAAAATAATTTTGAAAATAGGTCTTTCAAATTTTATCTTTTGATAAACACATCTATTTTCGATATTACTTGTTAATTTTAGATATTTTGGACAACCCAATCTCGAGTTGCAGCGAATTTGGCAATTTTGAATCTCGTGGTCACTTTAAAAAATCATAAAAATATAATTTTTGAAAGTAGGTCTTTCAAATTTTATGTTTGGTTAAACACATCTATTTTTAATATTATTTGTTAATTTTGTATATTTTGGACAACTCAATCTCGAGTTGCAGCGAATTTTCCAATTTTTAGTCTCCTGGTCAGTTTAAATAATCATAAAAAAAATAATTTTGAAAATAGGTCTTTCAAATTTTATCTTTGGATAAACATATCTATTATCGATATTACTTGTTAATTATATATGTTTTGGACTACCCAATCTCAAGTTGCAGCGAATTCGGCATTTTTGAATCTTGTGGTGAATTTAAAAAATCATAAAGAACTAAATTTGGTAAATAAATATTTCAAATCTTGTATTTGAATAATTTGAATCTATTCTTGATATTACTTGTTAATTTTATATTTTTTCGACACCCCGATCCCGAGCTACAGCGAATTTTCTAATTTTTAAATCTCCTGGTCACAAATAATATAATAATCATAAAAAATAAATTTTGAAAATAGGTCTTTCAAATTTTATGTATTTAGTATTCTTATACTAGAGCACTCTAAATAAATTTCCCCTGCAGGTTTTTTTTAAAAAGCCAACTTTTATAATCAAACCGTGCATTACATCAAATTGCATCGCCTTCATGCGACGCGTTGATGCAATCACAAAAGTTTCCACGCTCCATTAATACCGGTAACATTTTTCAGCCGTCACCCCGCCTATTTTCTCTGAATATTCACGTCGCGTTGATTGGGCTGTCCGTTTCACATACGTCGTCGCTTCCACACGGACACATACACGCCGGGAAATTCAACGCGACATGTTAAACGCGCGCGGTAACACCTGGAATTTCCCAGGGCATTAAAAAAAAATTGGGGCTCAATTCATTATGCCCACACACATATGCGCGCGGAATGGGAAATGGCATAAAGCGGTAATTGATTGAACACTTTCCGAAACTGCGCATCTAGCGACTAGACGAATATATTTCGTGCGATTAATTGGTTCGGGCGGTTGTTGGAAAACTAATTAATTACGGCGAGAAAATCCGAGTTTGCAGCGCGCTTAAGTTTGTTAGGAGAATTATTCGAAAAGGTCAGACGAGTTTCGGGATTGTAAGAGGATTTTAAAATGCAAACTACGCGGGATTAAGTGGGTGGGGAGTCACTACAATGCAGACTATACTCTACAACTTTTTCCATCTAATGAAACAACGCGGATTCACTGTTATTCATATTAATAATAATGATAAATATAATTTTACTACAAATTTTCATAACATGAGTATTAGTGTGTTATTTTCCATCACTTGAAATTACATATAATTACATTTATTACATATAACATTAGATACTTGTTATATTTTGATAAAATTTAGTAAATTGGTTAAATTAGTTTGTTCGTAAATTATACAACTAACCCCTTAGGAAGAAAGTTGAACGCCATCTGGCGGCACCACATCAATTAGCAATGCACACCCATATGGTAATAACCGTCAACATGCTCATGCCATCAGGATCACCGGGTAGTGCCCTCTATAGAATAATATTCCAACAGAGTGCTTCAGATATCAGTACAAAGCCAATCTTATAAAACATATATAAGTGTTGCTAAGAGGTGGATTCGCACTTGTATCATTTTTGTAAATAACCACTCGAGATATTGTGTGAATTCATCCTCACTAGCTGAGCTACAGTGATAAGATCGAAATCTAGATATGTAGATTGCTAACAATTATATATAGTTTGTTCGTATTTTTTTTCTTTGAAATTGTATTTTTTGTTTCTTCTTTTTCAGTACTGAGCAATTACCTAGTGCGGTATCAGCGGCCGGCTCCGCACGCACTTCCGCCACCTGCAGCCTAGCGTCCTCTCGGGAGTCCTCTACGAGCGCGCCAGGCCCAATGCCCTACAAAGTAATGATGTTGGGCGGCTCTGCCGTCGGCAAGTCATCCCTCGTCTCCCAGTTTATGACGTCCGAGTACCTACACGCGTACGACACCAGCATAGGTAAGTTGATGTTCGATTGTAACCCATATAAACTCCCCCGTATTAATTGTGCCTCGCCGCGCCTTGTTATTGCAACCCCCCAGATAGTTTGTAATTACTTCGGAGAACAATCTACCGCGTACGCCACGGGGCGTCGAACGAGTTCATAATAGCAGAAACAAGACAATCAGGGAATTATTTTAGGTATGGCTGAAGAAGTTTGCGGAAGTAATTAGTGTTTGTTTAGTGACCACTTTATAAAATCATAAAAAAAATCAATTTTGAAAATAGGTCTCTCCAACACTAATCATAATTAGTGTTTGACATGTTTTTTTTTTGAGAAAGATTTATTTACGTGGACTATTACTTGATTTCTTAAATTATATTTATCATGTTGTAATATTATAAGTAAACAGATGCAATACTTATATCTCTAGTAGTTATATACAAAGTAATACAACTTTCTCCTCCCTTAATTGGAGTGGTGTCGCTAGATGGCGTTAAACTATCTCTACAGAGAGAATGTTGCATTACTTTGTATATAACCACAAAAGATGTGTGAATTCATCCACACTAGCTGAGCTATATTGCTGAAATCTACCAATATTTCAAAATTATTTTTTTTATGTTTTTTAAAGTGATCACGAGATTCAAAATTGGAAAATTTGCTATAACTCCGGATTGGGTGGTCCAAAATATATAAAATGAAAAAGTAATATCAAAAATAAATCTGTTTATCCAAACATGAAATTTGAAAGACCTATTTTCAAAATTGATTTTTTTATGATTTTATAAAGTGACCACGAGATTCAAAATTAGGAAATTCGCTGCAACTCGAGATTGTATCGACCAAAATATATAAAATTAACATGTAATATCAGAAATAGATCTGTTTATCTAATCGTGAAATTTGAAAGACCTATTTTCGAAATTGATTTTTTTATGATTTTTTAAAATGATTACGAGATTTAATATTGGTAAATTCGCTGCAACTTGGGATTGGCTTGTCCAAAATATATGAAATTGACTAGATATGAAGATTGCTGAGAGGTGAATTCACATACTATTGAAAATGCGCTATTGCATGCTCACTATGTATAACATTCTATTAAACTAATCAAATTGCCCGACTGCAATATATATTTTTATTCCGAGCAGGCATATCGATTTCCCTTCACAACTCTTTGAACTTTTTCCGCCCCAAATACGATATTTATCCCATACAAATATCAATTAATCTTTTTGTCCAGTACTACACCTGAACGGTGCTATAACGTAATTAAAATAGAACCGCGATTCGAGCGGCGGCGCCGGCAGCGCTTTACAATTATGACTCCTATTGCATCGGCCGGGCATCAAACGTGGTGTAATTAAATAATTACATTGCAGGCGGCAATCAGCACCCAATTAGTGCCATTGATAGTCATTCGTATTTCCCTCGGCGCGCAAATCCGTTTAGGTCTACTTGAGGAAGGGCGCGACACGAAACGCGATCGCTTCATATCGATATTTAAGATTTGTCCGAGGGGTGGCTGATTTGAGTAAAGCTCGTGGACGGGGGAGGGTTTACTTGCTGTCAATGCTAGCACCGGCGAGCGAAGGATTTTCTTGTTTGGCAGGATATTACGGTCAGGAGCAGCGCGTGGGGAACTGTTTTGTCTCCAGGGTACATTTAGAGGGGTTATAGGCAACGTTTTAGATTTGTTTTTTTTATTAAAACAAAAAATTTATATTTCGTCATATCTTTTTAAGAATAAATCCGGTAGTAGTTTTAATGTGGCATGCGTTTTATATCATAATAAACCAATATAGCACAATTTAATAACATCACATGAAATCAATAAACATCGCGCTTTCAATAATCCATATTGGAAATTCATAAAAGCTTCAACGGGCATTCGCTGCTATAATAATTTAATATATATCTCATGTACTGTCTGCGCTCATCAGAGCATTTAATTTATTAAACAAATAGCGCCATACAGAGCGCTATTGAATGCTCGCTATCGAATTTATGGACATTACATACGCACAATGCGGATTATTAATATTTACTAAAATATAAAACAAAAACCCGACCTGAACTGGGGCAATGTTGTGTTTTGTTGTGTTATTGACATTTAGGTTTATAAAAGCGTTCCGGCGAGCACTCAATTGGTGTTTAATTGAATTTTGGTGATCGTGTGCGGAATGGAAATTGAATTATTCATTTATTCCGGACACTAGTCGTTATATTGCGATTACAAAAAATGTTGCAGTTTTTATAGGTTTCAACAAGATTTAATACATGTAGATAGAATATACAAACAATTCTCTTTATTTTTTGCTTTAGTTATGGCGCCACAATCAAAATCATGTTTGAAAATGCCTATTTATTTATTTTTCCGAACGGTAACAATACCAAAAATGGAAGTAACAGACTTTATTAGCCTATAAGCTATAAAGATAGAAGTTTTTATATTTTGTAAATAATTAAACATATAATACAATATATAATAATTTTAGAGAATATTCTTTGATGTAATTTTACTGTATACCAGTGAATTAATGAATTTTATAGGCGCTTCAAAATAATATTTATGAACACGTATCCCCAGTAGTAGATCACTGTAGTTGTAGAAGAGCCATTTATATTTACTATATTTCACTATTGTAGAAAAGCAGCAATCGCAGGGTCGTTCCAAGCCCAGCCCGATACGTAATAGGGAGCTACTATTACCGATCGCCTATGAAGGAGGTATGCAAACATACCCCCAGTATTGTGATGAAAATACACCTGTAGCTGCCCCATTAAAAAAAATATTTTGAACAAAAATCCAAAATGTGTGATAGTAGATGGAGCACCTCTAGTTTTCATAATCATGTATATACAAATTCCTGCAATTAGATAACAAATTTTCCAAAAGTACCCTTAATAGTAGAAAAACTTATATTTGCTCATTTTATAGAATAATTCTGAACTCTTGAATTATTTGTATATTTATATCGCATGATTTTCAATTCCTCGTGAATAAATATATCACGAGGAATTGAAAATAATTCTGTTTCCGTCTTTGTACGGTCACACTATATGCTCCCATAATTTTCCATCGTAAATATTTCATTACAACAAGGACCGTACCTTGACAGCCATAACAAAAATACCCTCTAAACACACAAATTAAATTAAATCCGGGCTTTTAAATTAATTTCACCTGAATCTGGTGGCGGGCGTTTTTTCTTCTTCGCCCCCTCGGATGTTGAGATACGAGCCCATATCAATTCAGCGATGAAATTGAGTTTCGAGTTACTTTGTAGTATCCGGAAATGACACGGGATACAAACAATTTGTGACGTGGGGAGACCATGGATGATTAAATTGTCGTCTGACGTCGGGGACGGACGAGAGCTTTGCGCGAAATTAAGAGTTTGTGCGCAAATAAGTTATGAATGAGATCAAATTAATGTCGGCGTTATTACTTTTATGGATAAAATATTGCAGTCGAGAGAAAATAAAAATTTTAATTTGGAAATATGAAGATAATATTACTAGTCTTGGTTCGCTCAGCGCTGCCGTAACTAGGTGTGCAAGTTGTGTATCAAACTATGGCGTTATGAATAGTGAATATGAAGTGTAGACACAAAAATAACAAAATATAGCCATTAAATCATATCTCGTACCTAAATATTTTATTTATGTATTTATTTATGTATTTATTTATTTATTTAATCGAATGCCTATCTACCGTATTTTGGTGTAAGGCTCGTATCTAAATCGTATACAAAGCCTAATTTCAAACATTGATGAACTAAAGGAATATATTATTGAAGAGGATAGAAATAATTGCTTGGATATGTTTGCATTATCAGAAGTATGTCTTACTAAAAATATTAACAATTTTGAAATAGATATTCCTAAGTATGAATTCATTTCATTTGACTCAAATAACAGACTCACAGGAGCGGTGTTATTTTATATAAAGGAAAATATTAAATATGATATAATGGAGTTGATAATCTAATTTGCTTACTGGCAGTGAAAGTGAAAGGTTGCTATTTTCTGAAGTACCACGTCCTAACACTTATACACATACATTAACAGACGGCACAAAGGCCCTCAAATGGCGACAATTTATATATATATATATATATATATATATATATATATATATTATCAATTGCCTTTTACCTTTCGGTGTAGGCTAAATATATATATATATATATATATATATATATATATATATATATATATAAATTCGAGCATAAAATAAGAAGTTTCTCCCTTCCAACCCTACAAGCAATTAGTAACACAATAAGTAATCTAAACTAGCTACAGTAATTCAGTAATTTCATTAAAATAAAATAAATGCATCGCTGGTTTTCAATTATACCGGCAGCATAAAACTTATAAGCCATTCCAGTCCCCCTCTTGTGTAATTAGTTTGATAAGGTGTTGCCGTTTGGTGCGCGCACGATAAATTGAAACTGCATCCGCCGCCCCCCAGTGGTCCGGCCTCATAACTTCCGCGTCACCTTAAGTAAACGTCGACGGTGGGACAAGATAAATCGAGGGCGCAATATCGACTGAGCTGCAGGTATATAATAAATAATGTATCCCATTATACCGTGCGGTCGTAACAAATGGATCTGGGGACAGTGGCGCGGGATGAGACAACAAGGGGGTGGCGGCAAACAAACGCCCGGTGCGGGATATTATTAGTATGAATGGTAGCGGCGCTGATAAAGGTCACGGCGAAGATAATGGGGGCGAGGTATTTCATAATACCTGTCTGTGTTGACCCATATTTGTTTAGAATTATATAGAATTTCTTGGTGAGGCGGCGGGTTTAATTGCTTAACGGGCAGCAGCTGGAATTAACTCGCTTGTCTTTTATTAACGAAACTTTCCTAGAAAGTTTTGATAATTGCAGGAAATTTAATCAACATACATGACAACGATTATGATAGAGTAGACTGTAATAAAATTTGCAACAATATATATATATATATATATATAATATATATAAATATATATATATATATATATATATATATATATATATATATATTATATATTATATATATATATATATATATATATATATATATAATATATATATATATATATATATATAAAATTCAAATGTATTTTAAAGTTTAGTAACAGACAACTGCACGCTTTTTTTTAATTCCCTCAAGTATTATAAAGGGTGTCTCAACAAGAACTTTTAATGGTACAACTTACCCCCTAGAAGGAAAGCCACCTCAAACGCTATGCCGTTGACAGACCTTGCACATCTTGGTAATAATTAATCATTAATGATGTAGCTATATCTATTATGAATAATATTAGCAATTGTAATAGTATTAGGTTGACTACAACTTAATGTACAGAGGTATTACGCAAACAACGTTATAATATTTGGAAGTTGCAATTTTAAAATCCATAAAAAAACTCATTTTTAGAACAAGGTTTTTCAAATTTAATTATTTAGTAGCTACATTCATTAGGAATAATATTAGCTACTTTCATAGTATTAGCTTGACTACAAGTTAAGTTACAGAGGTATTACGCAAACAACGTTCTAAAATTTAGAGGTTACAATTTAAAAATCCATAAAAAATTCATGTTTGAAAACAAGTTTTTCCAAATTTAATTGTTTAGTAGCTAAATTCATTATGAATAATATTAGCAATGTTCATAGTATTAGCTTGACTACAACTTAAGTTACAGAGGTATTGCGCAAACAATATTATAATATTTGAAAGTTGCAATTTATAAATTCATAAAAAAAATATTTTTGGAAACAAGTTTCTACAAATTAAATTATTTTGTAGCTACATTGGTTATGAATAATATTAGCTATTTTCATAGTATTAGCTTCACTACAACTCAAGTTATAGAGGTATTACGCTAACAACGTTATAAAATTTGGAGGTTGCAATTTAAAAATCCATAAAAAATCTATTTTTAGAAACAAGTTTTTTCAAATTTAATTGCTTAGTAGCTACATTCATTGTGAATAACACTAGCAATTTTCATAATATTAGCTTGACTACAACTTAAGTTACAGAAGTATTACGCAAACAATATTTTAATATTTGGAAGTTGCAATTTAAAAATTCATAGAAAAAATATTTTTAGAAACAAGTTTCTTCAAATTTAATTATTAAATATCTACATTCATTATAAATAATATTAGCAATTTTCATAGTATGAGCGTGACTACAACTTATGTTACAGAAGTATTACGCAATCAACGTTATAATATTTGGAAGTTACAATTTAAAAATTCATAAAAAACCATTTTTAGAAACAAGTTTTTTCAAATTTAATTATTTTGTAGCTACATTTATTATGAATAATATTATCAATTTTCATAGTATTAGCTTGACTGCAAGTTAAGTTACATAGGTATTACGCAAACAACGTTCTAAAATTTAGAGGTTACAATTTAAAAATCTATAAAAAATCATGTTTAAAAACAAGTTTTTTCAAATTTTATTATTTAGTAGCTACATTCATTATGAATAATATTTATTATTTCCATAGTACTAGCTTGACTACAAGTTAAGCCACAGAGGTATTACGCAATCAACGTTCTAAAATTTGGAACTTACAATTTAAAAATCCATAATAAATCCATTTTTAGAAACATTTTTTTTTAAATTTAATTGTTTAGTAGTTACATTTATTACGAATACAATTAGTAATTTTCATAGTATTAGCTAGACTAGAACTTAAGTTACAGGGATATTACGCAAACAACGTTCTAAAATTTGGAGGTTGCAATTTAAAAATCCATAAAAAATCCATTTTTAGAAATAAGTTTTTTCAAATTTAATTATTTAGTAGCTACATTCATTATGAATAATATTAGCAATTTTCATAGTATTAGCTTGACTACAACTTAAGTTACAGAAGTATTATGCAAACAACATTATAATATTTGGAAGTTGCAATTTCAAAAATCCTAAAAAAAAAACATTTTAGAAACAAATTTCTTCAAATTTAATTATTTAGTAGCTACATTCATTATGAATAATATTAGCAATTTTCATAGTATTAGCTTGACTACAACTTAAGTTACAGAGGTATTACGTAAACAACATTATAATATTTGGAAGTTGTAATTAAAAAATCGATAAAAAAATCCATTTTTAGAACAAGTTTTTTCAAATTTAATTATTTTGTAGCTAAATTCATTATGAATAATATTAGCAATTTTCATAGTATTAGCTTAACTACAACTTAAGTTACAGAGGTATTACGCAAACAACGTTATAATATTTGGAAGTTGTAATTTAAAAATCCATAAAAAAAATATTTTTAGAAACAAGTTTTCTCAAATTTAATTATTTAGTAGCTACATTTATTATGAATAATATTAGCAATTTTCATAATATTAGCTTGACTACAATTTAAGTTACAGAAGTATTACGCAAACAACATTATAATATTTGGAAGTTGCAATTTAAAAATTCATAAAAAAAAACATTTTTACAAGCAAGTTTATTCAAATTCAATTATTTAGTAGCTACATTCATTATGAATGATATTAGCTATTTTCATAGTATTAGCTTGACTACAACTTAAGTTATACAGGTATTACGCTAATAAAATTTGGAGGTTGCAATTTAAAAATCTATAAAAAAATTCATTTTTAGAAAAAGTTTTTCAAATTTAATTATTTAGTAGCTACATTCATTATAATAGAAATTTTCATAGTATTAGCTTGTCTACAACTTAAGTTACAGAGATATTACGCAAACAACGTTCTAAAATTTGGAAGTTGCAATTTAAAAATCCATAAAAAACAAGTTTTTTCAAATTTATTTATTTAGTAGCTACATTCATTATAAATAATATTAGTAATTTTCCTAATAATAAATTTCTAGACTACTCGTTTAATATTCCAGCAATTCCTTTAGATAAAAACATATAATACGAAAAAACGAATATTACAATGAATGGCAGGTATGTTATATGAATTTATTTACATAACATCATATTTATCTCTGTCACATACACTATCATGTCTGTTATGAGTAAACAGAAACGTTTGGGTGTACAAATTGCGCGGCGACCCATTTTACAGGGAAAATTTATTGCGTAGGCGACGGCGGCAATTGCAGGGGCTTGTTCGTTCAGGCGAGGCCTATTAAATAATTATACGTTTCATTTTAGAGAGCTCTAATTTAATCGTTACTTTCAAAGTTTTAATTAAAATTATTGATTATATATATATATATATATATATATATATATATATATATATATATATATATATATATATATATATATATATATATATATAATCGATAATTTTAACACTCTGTAACTTCTTTATTTCATAATAAAATCGGTTGAATATTTTTTTAATTCAGAATCACGTAAATTATTTTGTGGCATATTTCAAACATAACATTCATCTCCGGCTTGGCCGGAAGTGTATACAACTTTCGTTTATCACATAACACTATATACCTTTTTGTAGTTTCTTATATTATTCGATTAATTCTCTTTACTACGATCGTAAAGAGAATTAACCGAATAATATAAAAAAAACTGCAAAAAAGTAATAGTATCATTTAATAAACAAAAGTTGTATACACTTCCGGCCAAATCGGAAATAAATGTAATGTTTGAAATAAGCCACAAACTAAGTTACGTGATACTGAATTAAAAAATATTCAACCGTTTTTTCGCAATCGTGTAATAAAGAAGTGATAGAGACTTCCCTGAATGTATATGATTATACACACAAATTTTCAAGGAAATTGCGTTTTAAGAGTTTCTTCACATTGACTATTTTAAAGTAAAAATAGCGATAGCTATGGAAACAAAAGAAAGTCCTCACTCATTTGTTCCACATGGCCGCATACTTCCTCTATTTCGTGTGTTATCAGTTTCGACTACGATTATAAGCATTATTCATATTCATTTAATATAACAAATGATTGTTAGATTTTTTAAATCTACGTTGTATTTGCTGATTTCTGTACATTAATCTGGTTTTTATTTGGAGATTAAGATCAGGCGTTACCAGAAGGGGAGCGTCGATAACTATGGCAAGTTTCTCAACGAAATATTCTATTAATGTCCATTAATAGAATATTTCGTTCAAAAACTTGCCATATTGATATTCATCAATATTTCGGAGTTTTAGGCATTTTATAAATTGCATATTTTACCTCTTTAATCAAGCAAAAGAACTGGCGAAGAACAGAAAGGAGTAGAAAGAATTTACAAATGTATAAACAACAGTAATTGTAAATTATAATGTTAAGTAATGTAAATGTAATAGCCTACACCGAAAGGTAAAAGGCAAATAGATAATATATATTTTATCTCTCTTTAAACATGTATTAGTACATCTGTGGAAGATTATTTGTATGAAGAAATAAATATGACTATGACTATCAAACCACAAAAATGTGTATTAATTAATTCACGATTAACCTTCTTGTTGCAGATGATGAAAGTGGCGAGAAGTCAGTATCGGTCCTGCTGGCAGGTGAGGAGTCCGAGCTGATGTTCATAGACTTCGCCACAACTGACCTATCGGTGAGTAAAACAAACACGCGTGTACACTACGTAATTAAATTATTTTGTTGTGAATGATTATTAATGTTATTTGCGCGGTCTGTAGTAGTTTCGCACGCTTGGACCACAAAGCACATTCGTCCGCCTGGGGATAATTGCATTAGTAGAGCGATTTCATTATTTGCCAGCGGGGGCGGCACATGCATTTGCGTTTATTTTGATAGAGATAAACGAATTAGTGTTATGTGTTCATTAATTTCAGTTTTATATGAATTAATTGCATAAAAAAATACAGCAATATACATGAGTGTATATTGCGGTATTTTTGTTAAGCAATAAATTCAATCCATTCGTTTTATATCACTGTACTTAATTTATTTTTTATTATTCTTTTTTATTATATTTATTTATTCAATATCATTTATCCGCTGGCCTTTTTTACCACAGTATGGTGTAATGCGTTTGAATTTGCCTCGTATTCTTTTATACATTTTTTCCATTCTCTTCTCTTTATTGCCAGTTCTTTTGCTTTCTTCCAAGTTTTTTCCATTCCTTTCTTCCAAGTTTTTTCCATTCCTTTCTAATAGTTCTGATATTATTGAATTAATACATTTATAAGCCTTGAAAAATATTTTTCACACAATATCAACGAGAACTCATATTTTAATAAACATCAAATATTAAAAATAGTCTAAAAGTTCTTAAGTTGGGAAAATTAAGGCTACTACTGGATATAGAAAATTCTCGTGTTATCTTCAACCTCCTTCCAATACTTTTAACGTGACATGTGAAAAAAAACGAGAAATGATCAAAGGGTAGAAAGTTACGATAAAAATTGCAAAAATAAAAATTCATTTAATGCTACCAATCAATAGTTCTTAGGATGCTAATTAAAAATCCATAAACCATTTGTGAATATCTCTGTCTATTTTCGTGTCACAACCATTCAAAGTTCGTAAAAATTGCTTAAAATTGCCATTTCAAAACGCCCTTTTTGAGCTGTAACTCAGTAAGTGTTTGTCGTAGCGACTTCTAGTTTATTTTTTTGGATTCAGGATGTGGATTTTCATACGAAATCTTTATTATTCCCAATCTCCCTCAATTACTTTTAACGTGACAAGCGAAAAACTAAGAAATAATCAAATGGTTAGCGGTGAATTTTTTTTTTAAATCAATGAATTTAAAATTCATTTTATACCACCAATCAATACTACTTAAGATACTAATTAGAAATCCGAAACCCGTGTGTGGGTATCTCTTTACATTTTTGCGTCACAACCCTTCAAAGTTCGTACAAATTGCCTGAAATTATCATTTAAAAAACGCCCTTTTCGAGCTGTATCTCAGTAAGTGTTTGTCGTACAGACTTCTAGTTTGACTTTTTGGATTCATAGGATCGATTTCCTTATGAAACCCTTATTATCCTCCATCTCCCTCCATTACTTTTAACGTGACATGCGAAAAACCAAAAGGGTTAAGCCTCAACTTTTTACAATATTTTTTTTTAATCTCAATTTTCTTATTATTTCTTTCGAATTTGTTTCTACATTTATCTTCTCTCAGTTTTTCGTATCCCCTTATTTTTTCTTTTATTTTATTTAGATACAGTTCAAAAAGGGAGTTTTGTAAATGATAATTTCAAGCAATTTGTACGAAATTTGAAGGACTATGACGCGAAAACGATAAGAGATATCCACAATATTTGAACAATTTGGTCAAGTATGGAGTGTAACGTCACATTTGTTTTAGAGATAAAATATTTAGCTATAAATTGTAATGGATCAGATTTTGGTGGTTGTCTGATTCTAGCTCCACCAGAATGCAGCTTGTGTATTATTGTGAATTGCTTTAATTTAAACCCCACCGGGCGCCAATGTAAACACACCTAAACAAACCGCCGCCCGCCGTTTGCGAATGTACGCCACCGCTCTGAATCATTCATGAGCCGATCGACGGGGACGGTGCCGCATTTTCCCCCGTGCGCCCTCAAAAGTCGTATAAAACAATTTCTGATTAATGAAATGCCGCAGCGCAGGGATTGAATTATGCAAAGAGGGACGAGGCTAACCGCGCATTTAAATAATTGCCCCGGCTTTTATTATACCGCCGCCGGATAGTTATGTTAAATTTGTGATGATGTTGCGTTTATCTTGCACATGGACACGGGATTGGGTAAATCTTGCGGTGGTGTGTTCACGTTCCGGGTATTCAATAATTCCGCATTTCAATCCCCTAATGGTTGTGGGGGAGGTTCAGATATGCGAGTCAGGGATTTTTTGTTGAAAAAAAGTTACATATTTTTATTATATGAGCACGTATACACGTAACTATAGAAAAAAATTTCGTATCTCTTTGTGATTTTGAGATGCATCGTGAAATACACGTTTCTGGTCGGGTCATTTGGAAGTAAAGCAAGTATAAAAAGTCACGATTTCGGTTGTATTTTGATAGACCAATAAATAAAACGCATGAGGGGGGGGGTCATAATTCTATCAAAATACATCCGAAATCGTGACTTTTTATACTTGTCTTACTTCCAAATGACCCGTTCAGAAACGTGTATTTTATGATGCATCTCAAAATCACAAACAAAGATACGAAAATTGCTTTTAGTACTCATGTCCTAAGACATTTCGCATTGATTTGGATGCGGGAAATACTACTTTCCGCAGTAGTGTTAATAATAAGACGGTCTTAAACTAGTTAAAATTCGTTGGAGAAACCGGGCGTTTTTTTCTTATAATAAATTTTCATGCAATATATTCATAACGATTAAATTTTAAACATACTAACATTCTATAATAACTGATTGAGATGCCTTATTATTCCCTAAAGTACAATACTTACCTAACAGCAGAGGAGTGTAATAGCTATAATGCCCTTATCTCGCGTCGCCCGATTTGAATTACGTGGATAGGGCGTTTACATAATGCAATTTATGCTCCGTTGTGGCGCTGATTGAATCTACATAAATCACGGATTCGCGAACATAATGTTAGCTAGCAAACATTACATCTGCATATCTAACGGAAGAAATGGTCGGCATTATCATAGGTAACGTAAACTATAGACGTGAAACGGAAGTGTTCCAGGCAGTATCTCTCTTTGTAAACTGTGTTTATTATTCAGGGTTTACAGTCAAATAATGTATACTCGCGATCTTAAAACCTCGCGATTATACCTATGTAAACGGAATTTATGATTACACTTTTCATTACAGTCAGCATATTTTGAAATAAATAGTCTGTAACAAGCAAATATAACATTTTATAAAAACCAAAATTTTTACATATACTAAATACTTGTAATAACTAAAAAAAAATTACAAGATAACTTTCCCAATAAATTAATATTAATCAGAATTATTTCTTATATATGAGCCTGATATATAATTTTGAACAATTTAATGTGCAAATAACATTAAATTGTTCTTCAAGCTTTCGACACTCACGTCTAAAAAGGTTCACCATCCCTGATTTATCGACTGTGTAGCGCAATAAGGGCCAATCTACTTTTTTTTAACAAGAAGACACAACTGATTTAAAATATTTTTATCTTTTTGTTTATTTCAATTAGTAATAACTGATTTAAAGGATTTATAACTAATAGTTAATTAATAATTAAAATGAACGAATTTGATAGGGAGTCGCAGATTGGCCCTTAAATTAAATCCTAAAACAGATTGTAAAAAATATATCTTGTGCTACACTGTCGATATGCGATATCACTCGTAATATAACCCGGCGCATTCACCATAAATACGATTAAATAAAATCATTTTTTAAATATTGGATTGTTAAGGCGTCTACTTTGTGATAATTAATTTTAAATGATAAATAAAACTATTTTGATTTGTTTTTATATATATATTTTATTATTTATATAAGATAAATAACAAAATAGTTTTATTTATCCTTTAAAATCATTTTTATTCCCAAGTTAGAAAATCTATTCGGCTCTAATTTTTAGCATGCATAGCATTTTAAGTAAGACCTTCCCCATGAAATAAACCCATATAATTGCTTCCAATTAAAACCGGATACCCTGCCATACAAAATAATGATGCGGTGAAGATCCGCATTAAAAATATTAAAATCTCCGACAGGGTGTGAGCTCGGATTGTTAACTCGAAAACTGCATTAAAACGAAACGACTAATTGCATTATAGGTTCATAAAAAAACGGGAAACGATTTAATAACGGTCTAATTAAATTTCTGCACAGCCCTTAGAAGATGTGCCTGAACGAACGGGCTATAAAATATTATTTTTTAAACGCTTTTAGATTATAAAAATATGGTTTATGACGTCCAAGAAACTTAATTAATCGAGCGGTTTTAATTAGAAACGTGGATGCGCTTTAATTAGTGAATCAAGCGGATTTTATATAAGTCGCAGCTAGAAATATGTAGGGGCATTAATTTAGTTTTTCTACTTTAAACATATTATGTGTCGCAGACTTATCGCACTATTATAGCATAATTAGGAACAAATAATAATTTAATTATTTTGTAAATATTATATGAAGATTACAAGGCAGAAAGGGGGAATGTCAGTGTAACTCTAGAAAACCAAATTTCATGTTTAGAGCACATTTATATAAACAAACCCCCACATATATATATATATATATATATATATATATATATATATATATATATATATATATATATATGGGGTTTGTGTATATAAATGTTCTCTAAGCATGAAATTTGGTTTTCTAGAGTTACACTGACATTCCCCCTTTCTCCCTTGTACTCTTCATATGTGGTATTTGTAAGAAATTTGGAGTTTAGAAAGCCAAGTTGCGATAACATGCTGCGTACATGGCCTTTTCCTATCTGCGTTGGGTCAAGTGCCTTCTTGCAACCCCGTGTGTGAGGGAGCTTGTATATGTAATCTTATGTTAGCTATTTAAAATAAAGTTAGTGTTCTTCTAAACGTGGCTGAGTACAAACGCATTAAGTATATTTAGTATATATATATATATATATATATATATATATATATATATATATATATATATATATATATATATATTAATAATAATAATAGGCTTTATTATCCTATGTAAAGAAAAAATCCAATTTTACAGGACAACAACAATAAGCCACAGATATGTATAAGCAATAATTGACTGAAATATATTTTTATTTCCAGCCGGAAAACTGTATCAGGAAATACACAGACCCTCATGCATACTGCGTAGTGTTTTCCAGTGCGGACCGATCGAGTTTGAGTTGTGCTGAGAGCATATTGCAGACGTTATGGACGTTGGACACGATCAGCACGCGAGCTGTTATCCTGGTGGCGAACAAAGCGGATCTCGTCAGGTCTCGTGTAGTTACACTTGAAGGTAAGAGTTATAAATATTTACGAATGACTGCTAATGAAACTGGGATGATATTGTGTGTTTGTGTGTGGTACTCGTGAAATTGCAAACAAATCTATTTAATTGCTTATAGATTCAGCTCTTGGAAAATGAAAAAGAAAATGTCAAGATTGTTTGAAATTGAACTAGGAAAGATACAGATACAGATTATTAAGGCGTTTACTTGATAATTCATTTTAAAGGATAAATGAAACAATTTTTTACTTTGTTTTTTATCACACTTTCGGCTAAGCTTTAGCCATCGGAGGAGCTCGAAAATGACTTAGCCGAAACTAGTTGTAAAGTGTAATTGAAGTGTGATATAAAAACAAAGTAAAAAATTGTTTTATTTATCTTTTAAATATATTATAGTAGTTATAATATATAACTACGTGATACAGCTAACAGCTGTCTGAATCAAACTAAATTCTTCGCATCTCTTTAAGTTATTGAGATATATTATGAAATACGCGTTTCTATTTGGATGGAAACAATTTAAACATAAGGCGCGTAAGAAAAAGTCACGATTTCGGGTTTTTGAAAAATGGTGTATTATGACCCCCCTTTTTCATGCTCAAAAATAATATTATTTAAGCATTAAACATAGCAACAGTAGGAACAAATCTCAGAAATATCAATAACAAATTAGTACATATTTAACATTTGTTTAATAAACAGCACAATAAACTATCAATATCTGTTCGATTAGCAGCATGAAGACTCGACATAACAATGTTAACAAACACAATGATACTCTAAACTTGACGACGCCTCTTCACAGGCCCCTTCTTTTTGCCCATCAAGAACATAGGTCGGTATGAAGCCTTCGAAATCGAATACTCTCGCATTTCTTTGATCGCCTCCACGAGTTTCATAATGCACATCTCGCCGGGGCTATAGTGAGGCGGCTGCAGCGGTTTTCGTGACTTCCGCGTCGGGATAGTTCCCTTGCGCGCCATCTTACTCAACGGGCCGACCCTCTCGGTGCGTGGTTTCCGCGATCTTGCCGCCTGCCGCGTCTTCGGCACCGCGTGCTTCTTCATCTGCGGATTTCGTTTTACCGGGTCGTTGAATTTCGCGCGTACCGGCGACGGTAGCGAAGACCATTTCTTCGCGCCCTCTATGTTCAGCTTCTCCAGCGGCCAATCCCGGTGCCGCATCCTGAACACTTTTATGTAATTCCTATAAGCGTTCGTGTTGTTTCTGCGTTCGTGCCGAGACTTCGAGGCAATCGCACCTCTCCAGTGGACGGAATCGGAGCGTGGAACTGTTTTCTCCCTCATGCTTCACAGGAACAGGATCTTTTTTAAAACACAAAAATTTTACGCGATTGCCAAAAAAAGGTGATCCGGAGTGACGTCTATTAGACCGAGAACTGTCACTGTTAATTGTCCACGATAGCTAGGATTCGAGTTTTTGGAATCACAAACGGACCGGATTCGTTTATAGCAAAATTTAACTATGAGGGATTTTAGTTTACACTTCATAGTCACATAGTCATATGTCTCCAACAAACAGGGCAAAAACCTTGATTTTTGGGCAATTAATATCATCTCAGTAGGAGAAAAATCAAGACATAACTTTTCGATAAAAACGTTTTGTTTAGAAAATCGTAATAAATCTTTCTGTGAAGTTAAGGTAACTACCGGGTGATTAAAATCCTCTGTGCTTCTCCCTTGACCGGCGGAAAAGCCTCACGGCTGATAGCCCTATAAAGATAGAAGAGTTTTTTTCGTAATAAATCTACGACGATGTGTGTAGTACACCACCTTGAGATTTTCAGAAAATCAATTTTTTTTTCTTTTTAAATTCTTTATACTTTTAAGAATATTTTAAACCTTTAATCATTTCAAAATTCAAAGTATTTCCTAAGTTATAGCAATTAGAAATGTGCGCGTGTCCTTGTACGTGACCCCTTTCACCAGCAGGGCCTCCAGTATCCTCCTACGTCGCAGTCCTGCTATACTGGCCACCTACAGGATTGTGTTGAACGTTTTTTAAATAACGATTTAATATTAATTAAATAATTAATTTGGAAAGCTATGGCTTATTTAATTAATATTAAATAATAATATAATAATAATAATAATTAAATAATAATATTATAATAATAATAATTAAATAATAATATTATAATAATAATAATAATTAAATAATAATATTATAATAATAATAATAATTAAATAATAATATTATAATAATAATAATAATTAAATAATAATATAATAATAATAATAATAATTAAATAAAAAATAATAAATAACTGGAGTATGTTCCAGTTATTTTCGCTGACATAGTTAAACAAAGTTCAACAGACTGTCGTGTCGCACAAAAATTGTATTTTTTTCGCGCCGCTATAAATATCCCCCAACGTTTGTTAATTAAATGCGTTTCTTTTACTTGCCTTTCTTTCTTCTTGCGTTTCATTTCACACGCGAACGTAAATACTCGTATTTTATCCCGGTCGTGCTAAATATAAACGCTCGGATATAAACGCATATTATGCCGTGCATACAAAACGAGGGTTGTACAACAAAACTGTGCGAATAATAGCTGTACTGACGTTGTAGCAGTGATAAGAAAATCGGTTGAGGGGAAGTGAGAGAAAACAATACAAAAACGTCGATAGGTGGAATTTATTGTACGGCCGACGTTTTGTTCCATTCAGAACTGATATGCGAATGAAAGATTCATATAATATTGATATTGATGATTATTTATGAAGCTTTTTATATTTCTGGTAGAGACAATTAATTTTTATTAGCGATATTCACACAACAACTTTTATAATTTTTTTTTTCATTATTTATTAATCTTATCTTATATATACATAAATAATTTATGTATTATATTTATAATATATTATTATGTACAACTTTTATAATTTTTTTTGTTCATTATTTATTAATCTTATCATATATATACATAAATAATTTATGTATTATATTTATAATATATTATTATGGCTAACTTTTATTTTTTTTTCAATATTTATTAATCTTATCTTATATATACATAAATAATTTATATATTATATTTATAATATATTATTATCTACAACTTTTATAATTTTTTTTGTTCATTATTTATTAATCTTATCATACATATACATAAATAATTTATGTATTATATTTATAATATATTATTATGTACAACTTTTATATTTTTTTTCAATATTTATTAATCTTATCTTATATATACATAAATAATTTATGTATTATTTATGTATATATAAGATAAGATTAATAAATAATGAAAAAACTATATATAAAAGTTGTTGTGGGAATATCGCTAATAAAAATTAAAATTAGATATATTCTAACAGTATATAAATCACGGTCTAATAAGGTAATACATTATAAAGCCAGCGTCCTGTTCAGGGGAAAAGTTAATCAGTTTAAGCTAATTAATCTCCGCGGACGAGGCCTCCTTTGAGCGGCGTCTTTGCTCGGCTTTTAATCAATTTTTCATATTCTGTGGAAAACAGATGCGAGGGTTGGTGAGGCGCGGTTTCGGCGGGGGATGGCGAATTTTAATATTGAAGAACGATGGGCGAGGCCAGTTTTGCAATTTCACGGTGCCACACAGAGGGATTCGTAATGAATACTTTTAATTATTTAATTCGTCGTGTCTAACAGTCAAAAATTTACCGCAAATTGAAAGAAAGAGAGAAAACGGAGAAAGACAG